>JAQFZX010003697.1:0-10998 GCA_034682405.1 Hydroisotoma schaefferi | reverse complement strand
GATTTCGACCCCCATTTTAAAACTATGTGTAACGCCAGAGGGTGACAAAACCCGAGTGGATTTTTAATACGACCTTTTTTACAATTACAACGAATATTTACTGATCTAAATTAAAGCAGTGAGGAAATAATTAGAAATAATTCATGTCATTTTTATTGATTTTCCTCAGACTGTTATGCCAACGCAAGGCCCCTTTCCCTTCTAGGCATAGGGCCTTGATGCCAACGCATGGATAAAACATGATTGCAAAGTATTGCATGAAAAGTCTTCTACTGCTCATTAATGAAGAAGAAGAGAGACCAGAGACGTCAATGGAGTCACATAACTCAAATAATATGGATTTTAGGCAGGTTATTTCTTGTTCAGGACCTTTTATTGCAGACAAAACCTCTCGGTAAAACTAAAACACGAACCAGCTAATCTTACAGTAAAAATGGCAGTGACGCTTCCTCCACAACGAGAAGTGCACATTGTTTGATCTTGATCTTATCAATAAATTGAAGCTTATTACAGTGTAAAATCATTCATAAGACAAAAATAATTAAGAAGTTGCCTGAGTCTCCTCCATTTTTAATTCCTCAGCTACTCTTTCGTTACGAATCAAATAGGCTACCATAAACCACAAGTTTTAAACTCATAGAAAGTACAGAAAGTATCATTACAAATTATATCCTAAATACTTATAAAAACGAGGGACGTTAATGGTTGAATTAACGGGTCCGTGAAATTTTAAACTGTCGCCTCCTCCTGTTAAGCAAAAGAATCAGTTTTACTGCTTTGTTGATTTTAAGCAATATGAAGCTTACATTGCTTAAAGCTTCTGAAAGTTTAACATGCAAATAAGCTTTCATAAATTATTTTACTTCAAATCAAAGCTTAATAGCAATTAAACGTACAAAAATATTAAAGAACCTCTTTTCCATCTCCCTTGGCACAAGGTTGATAAGTGCCCCTATCAATGGTTATCTCTGGAGCTTTGAAGGCATTATTGTACAGTAACCCTGCCACTGCCCCTAATTTTAAGCATAAAATAGCACAAATGAGATCTTCGTTCCTTCATTACAATGAACTTTAACAACTATGAGACAATTAGTGGAAATAGCATTCAGTTAATCTAAATAATTTTGAATCATAATATAAAATCAAAATTAGCCTTTACCTCCCCCACAAGGTCCCATCCAGTACAACTGAAAGCAGATAGATAAATTAATACATCATAATTCATAAAGCAACCACCATTGTCAGACAGTTATACACGCGTGTCAGCAGTACAAAGTCGGCATCCGCTTCGATCAAGATAAGAGTGTATATTATGTATCTTAAATGTCAAAACATTTTTTTACAAATGCTTTTATAATTTTTTTGTAGCTCCATTAAGAAATCAAAGTAAATTAATTGACAATAGCGTGGCCGTATTGTAAATGACATCTATTAAAATGACACTGATATACTTTTTTCATGTGTAACATCTCTTCACCCTGTCATGGAACATACTATTCATACCCATGAACCATTTAAATTCCCGAACTCACGAATTAAAAACGTTATTTTCATAAATGGGAGAACTTTTCTATCAGTAAAGTTATTTTTTAATACCCAATGTTCGGTCCAAATTCCAGTGATCACTGCGGGGCCAAAAGTACGTGCGGGGTTCATACTGCTTCCTGTAAACTTTATGGCCGCTAAATGGCAGGCAGTAATAGATAGGCCGATGGCAAGAGGGGCAGATCCCTTGACGTCTTCTCGATTGCCATCGCATACACCAAAAACAGTCAAAACAAGGACCAAAGTGATTATGAATTCCACTCCTAATGCTTGAGCAACTCCGAGGGCTGGATTTGGAGTGGTCATTCCAAGGCTTCCTTGATTTTGCTCGGGTGTGAATGCCTAAATATCAATGAACTTAATTTTTTTATCCCGGACATTTTAGACCTTATACTTCCGATGTACTTATCTTAATCCAAACCAATATTACTTTAAGCACGGCTGCTCCAGCAATTGCTCCGAGGCACTGGAAGATAATGTAAAGTGCTGCTTTGATTGGCTTAATCTTTCCAGCGACAAGAAGTCCGGTTGTTACCCTTGAGAATTTAATGAACCATGCAAATATCCAGTAATAAAAGAAGTTAAAGAAACTCAAAAATGCTAACTTACGCCGGATTTAGATGAGCTCCAGAAACATGTCCAACAGCCTGAAAATATTTACGTTGAGACAATGCCTTGTGAACGAGAATGAAACTGAGATAAAAATATCGGATAAATCTTTACCTGAGCTACTGTAGCTACTGTAATACCAAAAGCTAGCGAAATTTGCACAATACTTGGACCACTATCATCTCCCCAACCGATACAACTTCCACAGCCAACAAATACCAGGACCAGGGTTCCTATGCATTCGGCTAGCAGAGCTTTCCATACATTTCGATCTTTCATTACTTCTGTAAGTCCCATTATTTCGCTAAAGGAAAATCCCATCTGAATCCAAAATTTTAAGTTAGGCTAACTCTTTTCAATATGATTAGTTCAACGTTTATTAAAAGTCTGGCAGAGGAACATTATGCAAAAACTCAAAAATGATGAGATAAAGTTTACTACGTCAAGTAAAAATGTAATCTTTGCCTCACCCGAATTTTTTTAATATCTCATAAACCCTGTTTGCAGAGAGAGAATTGTAAAAGTAAAAACTAGCGTTATGTCAAGTAATTCAGAGCAAGACTAATTCAGTTCAGTGCAGTCCTCTTACTGGAACATTCACAGAATCCCCATGATAATGTGAAAAGCTTCTGAAACTATTTGTACCGTTATAATTTTTCTCATTTAGGAATTACAATTGCAAAATGTTTTTTTTCGGGCTCACTCATAATCGAACGAAAATTTGGTCTTAACTTGATCTTAACATGCAGGGATGTGCAGAAAGTAAATTTTAAATGGCATGACCATGTGTATGTCGATCAACCTTCTACCAAAACCTTTGGTAGACGATATCATCGTCCTTCCTGCAAGGTAAACTGTAATACCGAAGCGTGTACCGTCAACCGTGTATATATGAAACAAAATTTCAACGCTTTGCCCCTTCTAATAGTTAACTAGCATTTAAGATGAGCTGCCTTTTTTAAGTGAACATACACCTACTTCACACACACGAGATACCTTTTTAGGAAATTATGCAGTTAGCCCAGAGATGAGGTAATAATGCCCATGTTTGAGATTTATATTTCCCTACAAACGATTACGCTATTTAGCAATTTTATGCAGACGAATCCAATCCTAAATCTCATGAATTTATAATGCAACTACAAAATTATTCAAGTTATACAAGCTATTGAATATTCGAATATTGCATGATTGAATCTACTGAACTATTATCATCGTTTGCTTACATTATTGCGTTCACCACCAACCTATTAGGTTGTACGCCTTTTTCTGTTTCCAACGCCCAAGATAACTTCAAGAATCAAACCGTTTGAACTAAATATGTACTTGCGGTGATGAAAAACCCATTAACAACCGGCTTTAAACAGTGCAGTGGCAAAAAGGCAACAAGTGATTTTGTAGACACTCTTTAGTAGAATCTTCTTTAGTTAAAAGGCAAGTCTGCAGTTACCAATGTGAATACTGTGGGTTAGTGTTAGTATTTAACTTCACTCTTCACAGCCTCAGAATGACACTGATGCAACTTTAAGTGTTACCAAAACTTTAGTCCGGAGAAGTTGAAACAGAATTTTTAGTTTACGATACATATATATAACGATACACTATTTGCGAGTTGGAAAACCTTTACAAAGACCCTTTTGAAAAAATATGCTTCATAATAACTTGAATGATAAAAACAGCTAAGCCAGAAAAGATTATTATATGCAGATCTTATGATATGGAATCATTGGAAAGCAGCAGTACCGAAATGAGCTATGTTTTGCTTGGTAGCTTTAGCTTTCTAGTTCTACTTCAGATCCGTTATTATTGCATATGGACAATGGCTTAAATAAGAAGCTTCTTGTGCCTTACACGGCTTTGTCACAACAGTAGGGATTCAAAACTTTAGGTTGTGAATATGTCTCAGTAAATGTTGCTTGTGGAGAGTTTATAACTGATCCGTGATCAGATCGTAATAACGGTTGGTTCGTTTATTTCACACTATAAAAGCATTTTCGGATGGTAACGATGGATCAATCATCAATCAGCAAAATAGGAATAAGAGCCCTCGTTTGACATCATTTTCTCAAGGTAAACGCTAAAAATCCATTACTCGTCTGTTTACTTGGACCGACCTAGCTGTAAAACATATATTTTGGCATTTATGGAAGAAAGTAAACCTAGCTAGCATACGTCCGATACTCGCCTGCTGGATGAAGGAATGTTTGTAATTACTTGTCATATTCGTATAAACAGAAAATCTCCAAGGTATGCATGAGCATTTGTCTATAAATCCATCCAGAGGAAAAGTGACGAAATGCGAGCAAATATTTAATCCTGCTATCGATCGATAAACACCTCCATTTATCACTGCACGGCAAATGCTTGACATTTTTGCAGAATTAAAAGCTGAGGTGTGATATTGGCAAATTGCTAATCATAAAATATGGAATGCTGGGTAAGGTTTGGTGGAACAAACCCTCATTCATTTTATATCCAAAATGTTATCACTTGTCATCTCCTCTACAGCCTTCACTTCAGATGGATGGATGGGATAATTTAATCCTTTCTGAAATTGTGGATGGATTTCTAGTTCCCTAAGCATCTCTCACTTTTAGTCATTGAGGTGCAGTTTAATGGTTTTTAGCGTTTCGAAACTCAAGCTAATAAGAAATGGTGTATACTTTTCTATTTCTACTTTTACTGGAGTATCGTTCATCAGTTGAAGAGTGTACAAAGTATTTTTGCAAAAGCTTTTTTAGAATTATATGACTCACTCACATATTCTGACACTTGAAGTCTCATTGATAACTCAATTCACTTTCTACCCCCCACAAACAAATTATAAGGTGTAGGCTGTTCATCCACATTACAGTATTTATTAATCGTTTAGTAAAGAGGTCTTGTTGACATTATAGTATTCAAGTTTGACTTATAGTATAGTGCAGTACATTTATTTTAAAGTATTGGACTGGATATTAGAAGCCTTTCTGTTTACAAATTTAGCTGTACATTAAAAAATGAGTCGATTATGCGAAATCACGGTACAATAGAGAAAGCTCTCGTGCTTAAGAAAGATGCTACATGAAATCGATGAATGAAACACGCACTTTTGAATTTCATTGATCAAAAATCTTCCCTAATTTACATGCAAAGCTTCAGATCTAAACGATATCTCCATTATTCTTATGCTATGGACATAAAAAGTAAAGCCATTAAAAGCGCATTATAAAGAAACTCTTTTGATGGCTGATAAAAATAAACCATCAAAAATATGCTCAATCTAAAAGTGTAAGGATTTAATTGTCACTATTTTAGTTTCTTTAACAAATTACGACCAGGCCAGTCCGAACCTAAGCTTTAATTGAACGAGGATGAAAGTTTTCTAAGAAAATTAATTCTCCTGGCTGGCAACATGTTTTGCGTATGCATTTATCAAACGCAACTTTAACATAAACGGCAACAACCTTGCTACCAGGGAACTCCCTCACAGTTTGTAGGGCTGGGATATTTGGGGTTTCATCTGAGTATTTGGAGTCGAAGATTTGTTTGGATCAGGGACTCGGGGTTTTACTTAATATGGACGACTCAACTCTTCGAAAGTTAATAATAAAACTCATTTAACAGTATCACCATACGGAATCGCGTTCCTCTTTTGGGTTAATTTTCTCTGAAAATCGCATTCACATTGAAGCAAAACGAAGTACATCGACGAAAGAAAAACGAACACAGTCAAAGATTGGGTGAGTTAATCCTAGTATTGTTATGAAAGCTAAAATCATAACCATTGCAGTTGCATTGCGTAAGCTCTTTAAATGAAAGTCAATTCACATAATTACACAAATTATTTTATAGCTTTTAAATGCATCAATTTATGATGTTTCAATCCTTCTCCAAGCCACAGACTACAGCTAGGTACCCATACTGTATCAACTTCATTAAATAGTAAAACGACCTAACTAACAATCCTTCTAACTTTGCTCTGAGTTACTTTTACAGCATGGCTTAAAGTTTCATAGGGGAGCTTAAAGGCTAACGAATTATGTACAAATGAAGCTTATTGCATTTTATCAACTCTATTCTTCATTGTCCTGAAAGTCTGTCTCTCTCCCTGCTTACAATGACACTCTTGAGATTTGTACATTTATTAAATCAAACGTGCAGCCACACGACCGTTTATTTTTATTAGACGTCTGCCATACTTCATGCAGTGGCAAAGCTTGTTATTTAGTAGCAACAAAAACTAAATATCAAGAATAATCTGGTGATTTAAGAAACTTTTTTCGCCTCCCATAATAAATCATTCGTATGGAGATCTGACTTTCAAGCCTTGAAACGCTCGAGACGGTTATTATCTGTAGTTATTCCTATTTGTAGGAAAATAAATAACAATTCAAAATAAACTCAACTTACTCAAATCGGTATGAGCTGAATCCAAGCTACACAGCTTATTAGACAAAGTTGGGAAATAATCCTGGAAATTGTACAGAATCGCACGAGTTATCACACCAGAGACCAATGCCAGATCACAGATCACCAGTCAGATCAAACTGTACTGCAATTTAAATGGTATTGTAGACCACAAAGCTTATGAAAAAGAAGTTAAGGAATCAGTGGAGATATTATTCTGGCCTAGGTTAAAAGCACAATGGCAAAAGATTCTCTACTTTTTTCTCTTTGAATCCAATTGATATTCACCTTGCTTTCTTGCATTGTCTCTTACCATCCATTAAATATTGCGTTACTTTTTTACACCTGTTTCTTCCTGCCATACCACAGACCACAGATTTAATGCATGGAGATTGTGGAGATGAGGATATTCATCATCAGCTCAGAGATCAATGAGTAAACAAATGTTCATGCACAATATGTATATTTCGTGTATCATCTTTCATCTCATTAACTCACTTATTAACAGCGATTGCCTCATTGCAAATTCATAAAAGGACATTATTCTAATTTATAGTGCATTTTTCTATGTAGTTCCTTGAAAAATTATCTTCAAACATTCCGACCGTTTTCGTTTGAGTCCTTTGATACTGAAGTGAATGAGGAAGCTTTATGGGTTGAAATTCCATTGCATCCCAATTATTAATCGAATTTCAATACCAAAGTCTACAGTATCAATAAAATTGAATAAAAATAGGTCTACAGTGTTCGGCTTTTTAACTTGTTAAACATATTTTTTCAATTATGAACCATTTTAGATTAACAACGCTCTCTATTTGAGATAAATTGATGCCTTTGTGCCAAGCGATGGGTTATGAAAGGATTGTGTTGTACAAAAATAGAAAACACATTTTATACCGTAATCTCTAAAAACTTCATTTCCAGTGGGTGATTATTTACTTGGGATGATGTATTATCTCGTGGCACACTCGTACAAATTAATTTATAAATGGTAAAAGAATTATGCTGAACTTACATTGCTAATTGCTGATATGCAATGTCATCAGAACAGCATGCTCATTAATTCCTTTTCAAGCAGGTAGATATGGATTTATATCTTGATACGCTATCATCTTTATCAAAGGAATAAAATAACACACCTTTTACTGTTGTAAAGGGGGGGGTTAATGATTGAACTAAACTTAAATGCCAATTGGCTAAATATAAAAGAGTCGAAAACTTAAAAAGTACAAATATGGCGACCTCTTATTTCCTTTCGGGAACGGTAGTCATAATATTATCTCTTCAACTTACAGCTACCGTTTCTCAAGACGACGGGTTTCTTTATGAAACTTTCCCCGATGACTTTCAGTGGGGCTTTGCGACCGCAGCTTATCAGATTGAGGGTGCTTGGAATGAAGATGGTATATGACGAGTTTTTTTTCATTATTTAACAAAAAATAGAACATAGTACACAAGAAAGAAGTGTACGCATTATTGACAGTGTGAATGTACTAAACTTAAGCTATTTAAAATAATAATAATAATTACTAGGCAAGGGAGAAAGTATTTGGGATCATTTCACTCACAGGGAATTAAGCCCCATAATTGACCGCAGTAATGGAGATGTTGCCTGTGATTCTTATCACAAGTATCCTGAAGATGTTGCGCTCATTAAGTCTATGGGAGTAAGAACGCCAGTCGCCAAAGACGTTTATTACTATCTTACTTTGAAGTAGATAGTTACAAACCTGCTTCCTATTTTTCCTGAAACATATTTTTCATTATAAATTACAGGCTGATTTCTACAGATTTTCCATTTCATGGTCCAGAATACTACCTAATGGAACGGCTGATTATTTTAATCCTAAGGGAATCGATTACTACAATAAATTGATTGATTTATTGTTAGCTAATGATATCACCCCAATGGTATTTTCTTCTGTAAACTATTTGCATCATGCTTAAAAAATTAAAATAAACCTTTTTGATACTCAAAGGTCACTATGTACCATTGGGATTTGCCTCAAAGCTTGCAAGAAAACTTTGGCGGATGGCCGAATGAGACGTTAGTAGAGCATTTTGAAGGCTATGCCCGTCTCCTTTTTGAAAATTTTGGTGATCGTGTAAAATACTGGATTACTTTCAATGAGCCATATAATACATGTGAGATAGGATATGGGCTTTCAGTTGCAGCTCCTGGAATTCTTGGCGAGGTCTTTTTTATATAAACATCTAAAGCCTTACGATAAACTGGGCAGGGAAAGGCTGATCTTTTCTTAATTTACAATATTTTAGGCAACGCTTCCATACCTCTGCGCGCATACGATTCTCAAATCCCATGCAAAAGTGTACCGGATGTATGAACAAGATTTTAAACCCACACAAAATGGTAGCATTGGGATTACAATAGACACAGAGTGGATGGAACCAGACGACCCAACAAACCCGTTGCATGTTGAAGCTGCAGAAAGAGCTTTAAGATTCAAGGTCTTTGTTACCTGTAATTCATTCTTTTCCTAACTTAAGTTCATATTTTCAAAATACTTATGATTAAACGGGTATTATGAACAAACAGCACGGGTGGTTTGGATTTCCCATATTTTTTGGTGACTATCCAAGTATTATGAGAGAATACGTTGACAAAAAAAGCGAAGAAGAGGGAAGAAACGCTTCCAGACTCCCTTATTTCGACGACGAATGGAAAACAATGTTGAACGGTTTAAAAAAAATTAATTAATGACCATGCATATGATTTGACAGAAGAGGTTTTGTCTAGAAAATATGGTAACTGGACGGAACATTTACAGGATCTTGGGACTTTTTGGGCTTGAACCATTACACAACAGAGCTATGTAGTCCTGGAGGTTTCCCTGCGTTTCCAGGCTGGAGTAGTGATCAAAGCGTCACAAAAAGAAAAGATCCTACCTGGCCTGGATCAGCATCTGCCTGGTTAAAAAAAGTCCCCTGGGGGTTTCGGAAACTGTTAAACTGGGTAAAAACAACGTATGATAATCCACTAATTTTCGTTACGGAAAACGGGTGGAGTGACACCCCCGCGACAGGCGTTACTGATACGGGTCGAAGTGAATATTACATGGATTACATCAATATGCTCCTCAAAGCCGTTCTACTGGACGGTGTCAATGTTAAGGCTTATACTGCTTGGTCTTTGATGGATAACTTCGAGTGGGCCAATGGTTACACGTAAGAAATGTTTGAATGATATGGAACTATGTGGCGAAAGATAAAATAAATATGAATTACAAAACTGTCTTTCAATTTCAAAGCGACCGTTTTGGGGTTTACTGGGTGAACTTTACGAATCCAGAAAGACCTAGGATGCCAAAGGAATCGAGTGACACATTAAGGAAAATATTTACTAACAATGGATTTTCAAATCAAACAAGTAAATTTCTATTTTAAACTTTTTGAAATGAAATCACGTAGCCTAAGAAGCAACTACCGATGTCGGGTTTAAATTGCATTCATGAAGAGTTTGAATAATTCAGAAGTACTTAAAGTTGATGCAATTGAAATTAGCCCTTCGTTGAGCCTTATGTTTTTGGCTTTTAAGCCAATTGGGCTTAATTGGTCTAATTGCTGCAAATTGAACGTTTTCCCCCTCGTTTCAAATTCTCCAAAATATGAAGTTGTCTAAGCTTAGCTTCTAATCCTGTCTTTTTCTAAACACTGCACTGTCAAGACTGCTTAACATTTTATTAAAGCATTACATATTTCCAAATGTATATAGTTAGAGTTTAGAAGAGTCTTTTAGGTTGTGAGATATTATGAGACAACGGTAAATTAATATTACTAGTCCTCAGGCAAAGCCCAGAGGTCTTCGTATGCATGGATGTTACTATTTATATAACCCTCAAGCAAACCCGTAGCCATTAATTAAAAGTCCTCTTTTATTAAAGATGAGCGTGAATAGCAAACCCGTAGGAATGAATTAAAAACGTAAAAGAAATTAGTCTTCCAGCTAACACTGTTTAAGTGTATACATTGCACTTAAGGATACCCTTTCAATGGCAAAACTATTAATAGCCCTCTAGTATTCATAAATCTGCATAGTATTTGTATACCTTTCTATAATAGAATAACACATTATGTTGAATTCTGTATAGAACATTTGGGTTTATGCTTTTTTCTTTGAAACTTTAGTATGCGTCTGCTTATATGTGGGTTAATATTTGCTTTACTTGATTTACGCAAGCTTAGTACAGGGAAACCAGTTTTTTGCTTCTAATTAATCATTGATCTCAGTAATTAAGATTTTTAAGTAGCGTAGTAGTTGATTCGGTTAATTGCCTACAATTTAAGACTAATATCATGAATTTATGTTGCGTTGTTTTGACGTCAAATCCGGAAAAATATAATGACGTTCTTTAATAATAAAAGAGGATTCTCTCTTTCTTTACAGTTACAGCTTCATGTCCTGCCATCCTTACACGAGAGGAATGGGGTGGAAGA
>JAQFZX010003696.1:0-11001 GCA_034682405.1 Hydroisotoma schaefferi | reverse complement strand
TGATCTGGCCTGATCTGATCTGCGTTGTTAGAACTATTGCGAGACATTTTATGTAATCTTTTGTCTTTTTTCTCTACGGTGGATGTTGATTTTATGTAAAACCTGTTTTCATTCGTGTTAAGTAACTGTTGCCTTAGAGTAATACACAGTTGAACTTCGACTGTCAAAGTAATTATGCCAAACGACGACGGGCGTACTCGGCAATTAGGGAAGGGAAACATGGGTTTTTAGCCTTTAAAAGCAATGGAAAGCAAACACCTCTATAAAAGTAATTCTTCAGCTCCAATCTCCATGCTATCTTTGTACTTTATGTACAAAATAAACCGTAAAAGTGAATGTAAACTCGTTAGTTTAAAAAAAGTAATAGATTGGGTATAGAAAGAAGAGGAAACGAGGTTTTCTAGGGTATGATTTACCAAAAAGAAGTATCTCTTTCCCTATAATCAATAAGCCCGTATGAGTTGACGAGCCGTGACATTGACCATTTGCTAATGGGAGTGGGAAAGTAATTGGGAAGTGGAATAAGATTAATTGACTGTGATGTCCTTGAGGGTTCATTATCTTGCCAACAGGCCGGTCAGTCCAGGATGTCCGGGTCCTAGTACAGCTATTGCATTGGGAGGAATGGATAAAATATTCCTCAACCTTAAATTCCTATTGCTGACTTCTCAATAATTTGTGGTTAATTTTCTGGGGATTGATTGATTGTATGGTGCATGGGTTTATATAGTGGACGAATTACATCCAAATGAACTTCTAGGCATTGCATTGTATTGTGTAGTATCTTGAGATACTTTGTTTGATGGACTCCATATGTACTTTATGAATTATGAATTATTTTTTGGCCATTTTTTTCTACTGGATTTGATGTGGCAGTTCCCTAGGAGTATACACGGCACTATACTAGTTGTGAATTATTTTACTGTCACTGTCAAATTGTGACGGGTAAATTATTATTCAGTTTGGTCCATACAATTTCGCGACATGCATCAAGATTATGATCCATGGTAAATAAAAATGGGTTATTCATAAACTGTAGAAGGAAGGGTAGGCTGGGGTTCAACAATTCCATGCCGTCAACTATTAGGTCTAACAGAACTACAGTTTTACAAGATTTCTATCGAGAAAAAAGGGGTTCATTGCTTTCTTGTGAGATCCCAGAAGTTTTAAGGGGGTGCTAAAGGTTATCGGTTACATTTACGGGTTTTAACAATTAGAAGATCCGCCCTTGAAGGTTGAAACCCTTGCAGATTTGGGCATAAGTCCCCAAATTTGTAGTTGAAAAACAGTTATTACCGTATATCCTCGAATAGCGTCCTCCCGCGAATAGTGTCCCCCCTTAATTACAATTAATCCCCCCATAAACCCCCTTTCATTGTATGTTAAATTTGACCCCTAAAAACAAAAAATTTATTAGTAGCCGGGGCCACTATTCGAGGATATACGGTGTATGAATCCTACTCAACGTTTCCTTAAAGTTGGAAGGATTTTTATAAACTATCTGACGAAGCTGAAGAGACTATTTATTCAAAGCACGTTTTTAAAAAGTTTCTGCATGGCTAAACCGTTCAAAAAGGATGTCACTGTTCATGACAGTTTTATAATTAGAGTATGAATAATGAAGGTATGGTCCACTCCAGTCCATCTTATAGAAAAACTGCCCTCACTCAATAATTCAAAGTTGGCGATGGATGTAATTACGCAGAGTGTTTTCTTTTGATTACTACTCCAAATCTCTCGTGTTTAATTTATCAATATCCTCTTGAATAATATAACGTTTGCTTTAAAAGACATTATAAAAGTCACAAGTAGTCGTGTGCTACAAATGGATGGAAATTATTTACAAAAGAACTAAAGAACTTTAGCTTCGACCCGAGAAATAAATATCTTACAACAAATGTAGTCTTTTTGGTAAAATGTTCGGTTGGGATAACACCATATCGACAGTAATAAATTGGCATGTTCATGAATGACACAAGAGGACAATGTAAATGAAAGGCATTTTGCCGACTTTACTACTGGCGAAAAGAATCTACCTCGATAGTCATGATAAATTGTTGATTTTAATGATCATAAGCTTTGTAGTTAGTTCTTTCCGTGGCTGAATACCCGTGGAAATTTCGTTATCCTTGACTATTTTCCGGGACGGTTGACACAATATAATTCATCATAAATTCAACTTTATGAATATTTGATCCAACGCTCCAAGGACCATCCGTTCTTAGTTGTAGCCTCTTCCGTGTCTTGCGGCTTAACTTTCACTCGCCTGATAAACCGCAGCAGTAGGTAAATGTTGTGTATTTTGCACAACTTAGAATAATACAAGCGACTAAAAAGCCTTTGGACGAGCTCCGGTGGAAAGTTATTAGGTATTTGTCCATGCCTTACCTGAATAATGAAACGTGTGTACCTTTTGTACGGGTTGGCTATACTTTATTGAGTTGCCACTTTATAAACGATGTTGCTGTTTTGACGACCCTGTCTATCACTCACTCACCTTCATCATCCATTTGCATTTGCTAACTTTTGCTCTAACTATTATTGATTGAGTATTGAGTGAGTAATCGACGTAAAACACTCCACCGTACTGTGACCGACCGACCGATTTAAAATTGTGTAAGCTTTTCTGGATAAACGGAAGGATAGTCCGGGTTTTAGAATTGGGTTTGATGAGGGATATTTGCCAATACATTTTTAATATCTGTTGTGCAACTCTCGAGGTTCTACTCGTTGTCAGTCTTTCCATGAGTCGTCTCGCCTTTAGTTCTACTTTCTCTCTTTGCTGGATTATCGCTTTTTCCAGGGTCTTTTTCATATTCGAAGCATATATTTTTTGGAGATTTTAGTTTAAACATCGCATTAGTTTTGCTGTGTATCAAGTGGAATAATCCGCGTAGAAAAGTAACAACAATATTTAAGTGAATGTCAATCAGGAATCTGTCTCGATGATCTGGCAAACCACTCGGTATTTATTTACTCAACCCAGCAACCGACAGGTGCAGGATAATAGTAGATAGAATCATAAGCGAATATTGTTCTTGACACTCATTCATAGTTAGACTCTTTTTTTTACAAAAATAAAAGCAAAATAAATGCTGGATAATACTTGATAACTCCAGCCTTGGATAATGTAATATGTGAGAAAGAGTCAGGATTCAGGATTCAGGTGTGAGAGGTGATAATGGTTATCTATCTCTGGACAGAAAAGTTTCATTTAAGTTATGATTATTTGAGATAAACTTGTGTTAGTGTTCCGTCCTACTCCAAACCTTATTTATGGGCCAGTTTAGCTGATCAACATTACATTTTTTGTGACAAAAATTGTATTGCTATTATTATTATTGCATGTGGGAATTTTATTGGTAAAGAGAATGCAGAAACGTACAACTTCTCATCACTTCTTGGGTTAAAGTCACGTACTTTTTGGGGAAAAATACCGCAAACCTACATAGTACCTCATAATTTATCTATGCATAGTACTAGTGTTTGGTAGTTTCGGATAGTGTGGTTTTTCTACAAATATTCTGAAGAGAAACGTTACGTTGCCCAAAACCTGATAAAAGGAGGAAGATGTGACTCTTCTGCCTGATGTAATGAAAATTAAAATAACCCGATACAGACAGAATGTATATTTGGATCCTGATCATGATATGATGGTTGTGCTATGGTTCGTTGAGTTGGAAATTAAATATTAATGGCTGCCAAGTTTCCGACTACGGGATTTGTGTAGTTGAGGATTGGGATTTTTACGTGAAAGAGGCTGTGATTGTAAAAGTGCCGCATGCAGCTTCGTTGGGATCAAGTTGTTGGGCTAAAGTTAAAAATGCGTAAATGGAGATCAAACAGGAGTAAGCTTGATGGTTCTGAGGATTCCAGTTCCAGTGGGGGAAGTGGGGTTGGCTCCAGCGCTGGAGGGGACGTCCCAAACTCAAATTTGTTAGTATTTATAGAGTTATAGTTTTTATTTTACATACACTTTCATATATTTCAACCCAGAAACAGGATTTATATTTTTTAGCTCATGGTAAAAGTGGAATGCAACATTACTGGCATTTTTATGACGTTAGAAGTATTAATTTCATCAGATTTGTTCGTTTTGTTCGAGTTCTAAAATTCTAACTGCACAACTGCAAAATTATTAATTTTTTGCATACGGTACTATTTGAAAAATTGCTAAGTTAAGCAACTTTTCTGAACTTCCAAGAAAAAGAAGCCTTTGAAAATGCTTATAAGCTCCGTTTCTATCTTTCCCAGTCTTTTCATACTCGTTAACTCTGATTTGAATAAATGTTGAACAATTTGGATAAAACTTTTCACCTCGTTTGTTGGAACATCAATCTCTGAATAATAAAAGTCATGTATTTATCCCTATATCCTTCTCGATTGGTGTGGAGTGGGAATGGAATGAAGATTATTCCGTGGTTGACTGCCAAATCTTCAATAAATGCCAGATGTTTTATATCTGAATGGATGATTTGATTATAAAGTTTTAAATCATTTCCATACCTCGTATCTCTCTATAACTGCCAACTGAAGCGAACTAATAAGTTACCATACTCCTCTTCTGATTCTATTTAACTTTATTCAACCGTACGTGATTGTTATGAAGCCTGAAATCAGCAAATAAATCATGTACCTGCTTCCCTCTAATAATAATAATAATAATAATAATATTTGATGTGCTCTACAACAACCACAGTATGTAACTAAAGTTGTGGATGAATAAACTGAATAATCTGTATAGGAATCCAATAAACGGAAATGATTTAGACGGAAAGTTTACCTTTCCAGTAGGACTATATTTACAAGGAATCACAACATACTTGTAAAAATGTATGTTAGGCACTATAATTCTTATCCTCTTTAAAGCATATCATTAATTCTTCATCAAATTGTACACTTTACACGAATCTGCAGGGCTGTTGGCAAACAATTTACTCATCTATAAAGCTCAAAGTTAAAGTCAAGTTTTCAAATACAGATTGAAGCTGAATAAAATATAAATTCTTTAGCTTAATAAATCAGTTAATATTTACATGTTCCAACCTATTATTTCTGAATGAGAGATCCAAATATTATTTATAAACTCTGGCCTAAAGATAAGAAGTAAGAAGGTACGGGATGGATTATAAAATGTTATTTGTTCAACTCAACTATAAAAGTATTTGCTCAGGCAGAACTCTTTTCTTGTTCCTGTATAAATAAAGTCAACAGAATTCGGCCTAAAGTCACCTTCCATTCCTCTGATCCTCTTATCCTTATCCCATTTTTTTCAACCTTTCACTGAAACTTTAGAAGCAAGCGAAGCTCAAATTGACTTTGCATGAGATTCGAATAAGGTTCATTCAGCAGAAGATAAGTAAAAGTTTGAGTAACTTTTGCGTGGGTGGCTATTAATTGCTGTTCCTGCAAAGTTTTATCTCATTCTTGATACTTTATTCAGCTATAAAAACCCAAGCTTATAGAAAATGAAGGCTAAATTTAGATTATAAACTAAATCCTCAGGAAGGATATGCATAGATAGATAGTTACTTTCATTTCAATCGTTAAAAAGTTTGCAAAGCTTGTGGTTTTGGGTGGTTTACTAAAAATGTCGATGGGGAAAAAACGACATCAAAATTAATTTAATAGACGGATAGGAGGACATTTGTGAACTTTTAGTTAGATTTTTAGATTATTACGGATGGTCATTCTCTGAATGCCGGATTATTTGAGAATATTTGTGGTTTCTTGACAAAAGCTGTTGGGGATTTTAATCCTTTCCCAGAAACCATCTACTTTACTTTAGTATTTTTTCTGCGGAATTCTTATGCTTTTTTTGATTGGAAACTCCCATGTATTTGCTGGACATGGAAAAGTAGTAGTGCTGTATCAGCGACGGTTAAGTAGAGTTTTTGAAGAACGGTTGCATGCAACAACAGGGTAAGAACGATCTCAATCTGGATTCTACTATTTTGACTTTGCTTCTAGTGCAAATATTACGAGGTGTGTTTTTATTTGGGTGGTTAGCAGGATAAAAATAATTGTAAAAAGTCAAAAATATCATGGACAACGGTCACTTGTCCTTAGAATGAAGATGTGTGTATGTCTTGGCATTTTTCGCATGAGAAACCTTGATGTTTGAGATAGCAGGGAAGGGTCAGTTGTAGCTACAGATTAGAGAAAGCGCTTCATTAAATTAACCCTAAAAGCCTGTTTGGAATAGCGTCTTGGAATTCTTCAAGTATTTCTTGAAAAGTTAAATAGATACACGGTTAAATACTCTAAAATATGTAACTAATGATGGTTTTTATTTTATTGAATTTTTGCAGACAATCATTGAAGCATCTGAGTGCGAGTGCTCCAGCGATTAGGGGAGATTTAATCGGCGTAAAAGCCGAGTTTATGGCACCCTCTTCATCTAAATCTAGACAGAAAAAGTTTCATCGACATTTCAAAACCGTTCCTCCTGAAGAGAAAGTCCTGGACTGTAAGTTTCCCTGTCTTTAGATCATCCGTTCTTGAGTAAATTAACAGGTTAAAAACTTCATGAAAATAGGAAATAAACACTCTTGACCCTTTTATGTTTGTAGATTACTCGTGTGCTCTTGTTGGGGACATTTTACTTCAAGGATTCCTCTACATTTCGGAAAACTATTTTGCATTCTACTCCAATGTATTTGGATATGTCACAAAGGTAAAACAAGCAACAAAACGGCTACAAACGACATCATTCTTCAAAATTTAGTGAAGGATGTTTTAAAACGGACTTGTTGTTTTTAAATTATAAATCAGTTACTCATTCCGGTCTGCTCGGTGGAAAGTATTACAAAGGAAAGGACGGCTAAAATCTTTCCAAACGCTGTTGCCGTTCGTACTCAGAGTGAAAAACATGTTTTTGCCTCACTAATCTCCAGAGATAACACGTACAAGCTCATGAACAAGGTCTGGATGCATATCAACAACCAACAGGCTGCCAAACTATCTGTTAGTGAAATAAATAAACAAGAATAGCGTATTAAACATCCTAAAAATCCTAAACGAAGGGCAGTTTACAAAGTAAATGTTTTTTTCTGTAGGACAAAGGGGAAGATTTGCCGGACGAATCCTCTGCCGAATCGGGAAGTGGGAATGATTCCGCTCTGGAGCCATCATCGTGCAGTCCGTCCCCCCAAAGTACCCCTGGGATTGAGAAACTTCTACATGCCAAATTACTCCCTTCGACCACAATGACGATGATCAAGAATAATAACAACTTGATAAGTCACGGTCTACATGCAGCGGATGGAGGAATGACTGGTCACTTGGACGAGATTGATTTAGGACTGAATGGAATGAGGTCTAGGACGCTAGAAACTGGACGTTCTATCCTTACTTCGGGGCAGCTATCCTCTACTCAAGCCTATCTTCGTAATCCTCTTAGGACCTCCGTAGGAATTAATAATAATTTAAATCTCAAATCTAAAAGTAAGTTAAAGTAAGGAGGATTTAAAGCTTGAGTTGTATTTTTTGAAGTTTTCTGTAAACAAATTGATATGGTTTTTAGATGAGGGATCCCTTGTGATAAGTGGGTCTTCGAAAAACCTTCTGATTTTGGCAACAGCCCTTCTAGTCCTTTTATTTTTCTCTGCGGCCTTTTTGCTACTCAGGATATCAAATCTACAGCAAAAGCTGACAGAAGGACCTGGAGTTGTTAGCAGGTATGGAGGAAAGGAAATAAAAACAGGAAATATTCCATCTCGTTTCTATACAATTTGTAATCTTAAACTTTATTTAGTGAGAAATTTTACCAAGACCTTATGACGTGGCAGCATCGACTACATTCCAATTCTGCGGAAGAAATCCATCAGTTTATTGATACGAACTTGCAGCAAATAGTCAGAGTATGTCGTTCATATTTTTAGAACAAAGCTCTCAATTTTGTACATGTATTTGTTAATAGTATGAAACTTTTGTTTGTAGGTTCGAGAGTCATTAGAAGCCCTTTCAACGCTATTTCTAAATGGTCAGCCTGGTGGAAGGGATCATGATCATCATCATATATCTTCAGCCTCAAGCCAAATAGGAAACAGTGATGGATAGCTTATGAACTGACCAATTCCGTTGCTCTTAAGTTAGAGTTACTACAACAAAGACTTTGACAGCGTGGTCTGGTCATCATCAGCAGCATTTACCTTAATCATATAATAGTTTTTACATCTTATAATCGTCCCCGTGAATAGTTGTAGTGACCGTGACCGAGTAATCTTAAACCTTTTTATCTAGAATAACGGATAGAAAATAGTCCGTAGTTTCGCAGTGACGACGGTTCGGATCTTTATTGATTTCCCTGTCTCGGTAATCGGTAATATTCAACAGAGTTATTTAAATCATTTAAATTCACAAGGCCAAATAATGCCAAGCCAGAAACGCCAATTAACGGCATTAATAATTAAGATCCAATACAAACTTTACTAAATTCTATTAATTTCCGGGAACAAGCAGTAGCTAGCTTGGAGTATTAAATCTGAGTTATCCAAGTCAATAACTTTAGCATATTTCAAAACCTTTGGTTCGTACACTGTTCACTTTGCAGTTTTTATGAAACTGCAAGCAAGACATTCACATTATGCATGTTTAAATGGTCTAAATGTTTTTAAAAAAGCCGAGTAAAATATAATAATGATGTGGGACAAGTAAGGAATTAATTGGGTGTGTGCTATAGCCTAACCCATACAAATTCTGAACCGTGTGTAACTGAATTCGGTGCTATAGAACTCGTTGACGAAACCTTTCATAAAATTTATGATCTAATGAATGTAATCCTCAGTGGAAACAAATTACGTACGAATAATATTAACAAACTGGTAGACAAACCCCTGGAAAAGTATAAATGGAAACGAATGCTTTAATTATCTAATATTATTATTATTATTACAATTGAGAGTTTTTTATTTACGAATTTTAGAAAAATAGTTTTAATCATGAAATGTGTGATTTTAGTTTATTTTTTTTTACTGATTGTGAAGAAGAGATAAATAGATTTTGGTATTATATAATGTTTGTCTGATTCCCAGTCAAATTTTATTTATAAGAAACCCAGAGACGCTGCATGGTTGAACTTTTTGGTTGAATGTTTTAATAATGAATAAGTAAATGTAATGAATAAGCAAGCGATTCTTGTAACCCCGCATATTCCAGAAATAACTACACACAAAGTAATACTTGAGAAAGATGACATATCAGTTGAAAAGTTCATGCAATGTAAATCCCGGTAGATTACTTTAGAACTTCAAGTCATATCTTTTTAAGTGGATTATTTTAGAAGATAAATCTAGTTAAGAGGAACTAAATGAGGCTGTGGGATTTATTTTGTCATCAAATCAAGCTGTATAGCACCCAAGCCAAGCAACAACGATCAATAATAATCATGTTTTATTATTGAAAATGAATCTACTGCAACTGCAAATAAATTAACTCTAATGATATTTGGAGTGATAAAAGTAAATGACGGGAGGAATGGGTTTTTCATCATTTATTTCCTACACAAGATTTCCAGATCAACAAGCTATAGTTGATAGAATTGCAGTAACGAGTAGATGTACCCTAAATCCTCGTCCATTTACCGCCCTCGTTAATTATGCCGCACGCCTATCCTTTACATGCTAAAAAGTGCATCTCTCCCATGTTAAACCTGCTTTAAACCTTCTTTCTCTGCATATATTAAGCCGCGGCATACGGACGAGGATTTAGGGTATGTAAATCGTTAACACCTCATGTTCCTCATCTGTTATAGAGGATATTTCGCATATTATTAACAAGCTATTTTCTAATGACACGTTTACAATAACTGAATAAACCTTGGCTTAGTATTTGCATGGACGAAATGTACATTGATTCCTTTAAAATGCAGACGTTTCTAAATAGCTATATACCTACTGGCTGACTTGATTGTGATATCAAGGAGGAGGTCAAGTCTTGATACTTGAGATCTTTACAGACAGTTTAAATAAAATGCTGTCTTATCAATAATATTATGCAATGTAATTATATAACATTAATGCCCTCATTCTTATCAGCAAGTTCAATTTGCATTAGAGACGGGAATACAATGAACGATTGTGAATTGTCAGACTCAGAATCTCGGCTTCATTTGCACAAACTCATCATCTTACTCGTTTAATAAATTGTAGTTAGGAAATAAATCGTAGTTATTTAACGAAATCTAAGCAGGGTGGTCGGTATAATAATTTATATCACTTTTGCCATTTTAAATACGATACAATGCGGTTTTAGGATTTATCGTAAATGAAAATTTAGGAAACTAATTAATAGAATGGTTCGAAACTAAAGGAAATATAATCAAAGCAAACGACCCACCCTAAATAAAAAAGATTTCAAAGGTAAGTTAAAGTTACTCTATGTGTACCTGGAGAAATATATATAACTACTTTTTCCCTTGTATAAAGATGATATTTTGGGTAAAGTATAACCTTAAAACTTGAAAAGACTGAAAACTTGCAAACCTTGAAATGTTGAGCAATTTTATGCATTTTTCGGAAACTGAGGCCAAGAGCCTTAAGGGAAGGCAAGATCCTGGCTAAAGCTAGAGCTAGCCTTAAGGGAAGGCAAGATCCTGGCTAAAGCTAGAGAGCCTTAAGGGAAGGCAAGATCCTGGCTAAAGCTAGAGAGCCTTAAGAGAAGGCAAGATCGTGGCTAAGGCTAGAGAGCCTTAAGAGAAGGCAAGATCCTGGCTGGGCTAAAGAGCCTTAAGGGAAGGCAAGATCGTGGCTAAAGCTAGAGAGCCTTAAGTGAAGGCAATGTCCTGGGTAAAGAGTCTTAAGTGAAGGCAATGCCCTGGGTAAAGAGCCTTAAGTGAAGGCAATGTCCTGGGTAAAGGGCCTTAAGTGAAGGCAATGTCCTGGGTAAAGGGCCTTAAGTGAAGGCAATGTCCTGGGTAAAGAGCCTTAAGTGAAGGCAATGCCCTGGGTAAAGAGCCTTAAGTGAAGGCAATGTCCTGGGTAAAGGGCCTTAAGTGAAGGC
>JAQFZX010003695.1:0-11002 GCA_034682405.1 Hydroisotoma schaefferi | reverse complement strand
CCCAAAGCCCCAGCTCAGTTCCTTCCATCACTTGAGAGAAATAGTGACACCAGCAAGCCCAAAATGCCACCCTTCATGAGGAAGAATTCCGATAGTTCAGTCATAAACTTGGGGATTAATCCAGAGGAAATGATGGCCACCCCACAAGGGGCTACTGGAATAAGCCGAGTGGACGAAAAGAAGGAGGTATGCTAGTTTATTCTTGTATTAAAACGCATTTCTAACGGATTATATAACTAAAATCCTCCTAATTGTAATCAGGATAATGTGCAAACCTACCTAAGGATGCTGGAGTTAATGGAGCAACAGGATGTGATACCCACAACGGATGAGATAGAATGTCCCGTCTGTCTACTCCCAGTTCCCGCAGGGCTTGGAGTGACCCTTCGAGACTGTTTGCACAGCTTTTGCAAGTATATGACCTTTGACCTATTTTTTAATGCAACTTTGGAAAGATGATAAAGATAAAGAGTTATCTAAAATCGTGTCAAATTGCAGGGAATGTCTAACCGGAGCAGTTAAGTATGCCGAAGAGTCTGAAGTGAAGTGTCCCTTTCGTGATAATACGTATAGTTGTAACAGTTCCATTCAAGAACGAGAAATTAAAGCTGTAAGATTTTTTCCGACAATGCAAACTGTGACTGTCTGTCTAGCTGAATACTTGAGGGGTTTCCTTTTAATGATTTCAGTTAGTACCGTCAGAAATATTCGAAAATTATCTGACACGATCTGTGAAACTTGCCGAGAGGAAGATGATGAATACGTTCCACTGCAAAACTAATGACTGTACTGGTTGGTGTATCTTTGAAGATGACGTGAATATCTTCAAGTGTCCTGTATGTTTGCAGAGAAATTGTATAACTTGTGCAGCAATTCACGACACCATGGATTGCCAGCAGTACCAACGAGAGTTGGCTATTGCGGCAGAGACTGACGAAAATGCCAAGAGTTCTAGGCTTATGCTTGAAGTATTTTTAAAACTGAAAAAAAATATAAAGCCTTTTTATGACCCAGTTCGGAAGTTATTTATGGAATTTTTTTATATAGAAAATGATACAACGAGGAGAAGCCTTGGACTGTCCTGCTTGCCATGTAGTTCTGTTGAAAAAATGGGGGTGTGACTGGGTCAGATGTACCTATTGCAAGACCGAGATCTGCTGGGTTACTAAAGGTAATTTAATTTAAATTATGATTAACGTATTTCCCGAAATAATGCCCCCTCTCTAAATAGTCCCCCCCTCTCGGTATAATGCCTCACTAGGTTTCCTTGTTGAAATTTGGAATCCCAGGGGAATTATTTCGGGAAATACGGTAATTATTTACTGCTCTGAAAAAAGGCTAATTAATAAAAAGTGTAATTATTGCAGGATTTCGATGGGGCCCCGGAGGGAAAGGTGATAATTCTGGAGGTTGTAAATGTGGCGTGAATGGTGTCCGATGCCATCCCAAATGCACCTACTGCCATTAATTATTCTAAGACTTTTATTACACTTCTGCCATACTTTTATACGGTTGTAAACTTCTTGTTGAAAAATACTTATTAAAATCTGAATCGATAGTGAATTTATTTGAAATTTATATCCATCATCTACTTTATAGTTTGGATTGCTACTTTTAATTAAAATTATTCATCGACATGAACTACCCTAAATATGCCGCGGCTTACATATGAAAACACATATTTTGAAGCATATTTAACACGGGATAGATACCCCTTTTAACATGTAAAGGATCGGCGTGCGGCATAATTAACAAGGGCGGTATATGAACGAGGGTTTAGGGTAAATAAATCTATTAAAATATGATTTTGGCCGAACTCCCAGGCCCTTTTTACTACTATTCGGCCACTTATTTACTGCGATCGTGGCACCTTAATCAGTTTAATTAAGATATGAAGCTTGCCAAGTTCACTTACCGTATTTCCGGAAATTACTCCCCTGCGGAGTTATTGTTTCAAAGGAAAAATTGACAAAACTTTTAACATGGGCAAGATATGGTGAATTTAAATTTTTAACATGGAACGGTAGGGAGGAGTTATTCCGGGGAGGGGAGTAATTTCCGGAAATACGGTATGCTAAACCCTTTCTTATAAACCGCGGCTTATATTAAAAATATAAATTTGAAGCATATTTAACAAGATATTCCTGTTAAACATGCACAGAATAACATGCGGCTTAAATTAACGAGGGCGGCATAGGGCAGTGGTTTTAGGGTTATTTACCGTAATTCCTTGACAATTGGCTGCGGCTTGTGTATGAAAAAAGGATATTTTGAAGCATTTTTAACAAGGTAGAGATACTCCTGTTTAACATGTAATGGATGGCGTGCGGCTTAATCACCGCGGGCGGCGTATTGTCGAAGAATTATCGTTATTAAAAAAAGTAAGGACTAAGGATAATGAAATGCATGGAACTATCGTAGACGCGAAGGGAAGAAAGACAAAGATATTTATTTTAGGATAAATCATAAGCGGTTTTCGGCATTTTTAAACCCAAGTTTTCTGTAATTCTTCAATATTCACTCACATTTTTAACTTTTTTGAAACTTTGACATAAAAAACGGTAATAATTTAATAAAATTCCTCGTTATTTGAGCCAAAAGTGGAGCATCCTTATCAGGAAAAGTACGAAAGTGAAAGGATAAACCAGACTATGTCCATTTTGTTTTTAAAAAATTGACTTTTTGACATTCATCGATTGAGTTTCATTCATTTGGTCTTTTTTCTTTGTCGAGGAGGAAACTGACGAACGACGATCGGGATTTTTATTGGATTGTACGGGTAATTGTACGGGTAATTGTACGGGTAATTATGCTAATATATTAAATGTCTCGTACACAACCGGGTTTTAAGGATAGAAAGTGACGATAATGCTCTGTATTTTGCTATTTTGCTGCCAGGCTCGGGTCAACAAAGAGGTCAACCAACGTCAAAGGTCAAAGGTCAAAGATAAGCGTGAGCTGGAGACCCAGTCGTAGTCATCAAACCAACTGTCATCCTATCGTGTACATAATTTTGGATGGAATAGTTTGAGATTTGATGTTAATTAAAATACGGCACTGGCTTTAGAAGATTAATGGTGATTGATTGATATTTGGTTGGATTGGAGCATGGAGCGTTGATTGTTACCGTATTTTTGCAAATAATACCTCCCGATATAATGCCCCCTACCTTGCTTTCCATGTTAAAAGTTAAAAGTTGCCGTCTTACCCATATTAATACAATTTATAATTTTTCCTTCGAAAGAATAATTCTCCTGGGGCATTATTTCGGGAAATACGGTATGTAAATTGAGTTAAGGTTGAGCTTTTGCATGTGTTTAACTATATACTATATTGCATTCATGGATAGTTTATATTTGAAGTATTTGTTCACACTTTTGCAGAAGTAAGGAAGGAGTTTGGGGAGATGAGTTGTTGTACGTCAAGAAAAGGTCAGAGATCAAATCAAAGTCCAGTTATCATCCGGACCTGTTCGTGAACTAGTTTTATTTAAAGAAAAGGCATTTTGTCACGTTTCATTCACTGGAGAGCATATGCAAGGTATTCATGTCATTTTTATTCAGTTTTTTATTTTAAATTCTTTTTATTTGTTATTATTGTGACGAGATTTATATGTTTGGTTGTAATTGCAGAGTTTGCACCACATAAGGGTAGCTGGAGGAAGAACTGAGAGCTGAAAAGTTGTAATTTAAACATCGAAAGGTGTGTGAGTCATATTTTAATGAATTATGCCACATTTTGTGTAAGGATTGACCGGGGACTACAGTAGAATAATGTTTTTTTTTCAGACTTTCACTCATGATTTGGAACGGAGGGTAATAAACCATGATACGGAATGTAATAAAAAACGTAGCCCAGTGCCTGTCGGTCCAGTTATGGCCGAAAAAGTCCGGATATTGGATGCAACATGCTGTTAATCTTTCTTCAGCCCCATTAACGTCTTTCAATCCGAAGAAAGTTCTAATCCTTACTAAACTCTCCCGTTTAGAGTTTGAAAAACTGAGAAACAAAAGCGTTTCGGATTCTGAACTGGAAAAAGTTCTAAGGAAGCGGGGATCAGACTACAGTACCTTACTTTACCATCATTACATCCATAAAGGATGTGAAAGTCGTGTGGAGAAAGCTCTCCGAGATTTTGGAGTGGAAACTAGGCTAGTAAATCGGTTCGACTACACGGATGAAAATATAGATTGGGCGGATCTAATTATCACAACTGGGGGAGATGGAACGTTTCTTATGGCCGCTAATAGAATCCAAGATCGGGAAAAACCAGTCATAGGGTTCAACACGGACCCAACGAGGTCCATTGGATATCTCTGCTTGCCAAAAAAGTTCTCTATTAACGTCCAAGACGCTGTCCGCAAGATATTCGAAGGAAAATTTAGATGGACGTTTCGAAAAAGGATTCGTATAACCCTTACAGGTGAATCGGTATTCCTTCCTCCCATCGAGCTGCATGATCAGCAGCTTACACATCCGGAATACAGATTTTTTGAATGCCTCCAAGAACAACACAAAAGTGTGAGTGATAGCGGTGAGGACTTGAGAAATACGCAGAAAAGAGTGCTACCTGTTCTAGCTTTGAATGAAGTGTACTTTGGCGAGTGTGTTTCTGCCAGAGTTTCCTATTTCGAAGTTTCAACAGACGGTGAAGAAAAGGTTAAGACAAAAAACGCTGGACTCTGTGTAGCCACTGGAACGGGCTCGACCTCTTGGAGTTTTAACATTAGTAAAATATCCCCAGAAATTGTGACAGACTTAATGGGGATGATTGAACAAGAAGTCCTTAATGCTGGTAAAAGCATCAGCAGTAAGAACAAAGTGCTTATAGATAGAATCACGGAGAAGTATAATAATGAGCTGATTTTTAATTGTGAATCCAATGAGATTCTTTACACGATTAGAGATCCTATTACTTCTTACACGCTTCCCTATGCCACTGAGGTTATTCCTAGAGGATTTGTTAAGAAAATGGAAATCAAATCCCGATGTTTTGACGCTTCAGTTGTGATTGACGGTGGGCTATCATTTTCATTCAATGATGGAACGACATCAATTTTAGAAATGCATGAGTCTGATGCCTTAAGAACTGTAACTGAGCTTCTAGAGGATTAAGTTACCTTGCAAATCCAGTCTGCAGATTTTATTGTAAAAAAAGTTCCCTAATACGATAGTTTAATATATTTTACTTAACTTTACAGCAATAATTGTGGGTTTTTAAAAGAGTAATCGAAATGGGCATTTGATTCATAACCACTGTAGCGTAATGCGCTGTCTGATGCATTCTCTGTGATATTGACATGACAGGAGTGACGAGATTTTGTATAAAAGAAATGAATAAAACTATATAGCATTTGACAAAGACGAGACTTGGAGAGTCTCCTTGCTATAAAATCTTAATCTGAGTTCTCATTCTTCTGTTGTTGTTGTAAAAGGAACCATACTAATCATATCATACCCTGCCATACTGGACAATGTACTTTGGAAACTATAAATACAATCTAATCGCGTATGGAGAGATAAGATTAACATAATTCACGTACTTTCCCACATGGTCTTCATCATGTAAATTAATCTCAGCATCTTACAACCTATAAGGAGCCAAATTCCGAAGGATGTTAATGTTAAAGACGTTATTGTTTCTGACACATCAATTCTAAGAACATAGCTACTCCCATCCTTCCTGCATACTTCATTTAAATATTATCAAGTTGACTGACGCTAGCTAATGTACTGGTTAAACCTAGACTTAGAGGGTTTCGCAATCCAAGTCTGGCCTACCCTACATCTCCATTATTTATTAAGATAATTTAAGAATCGATTCTTTAGTTTATATTCGGAATTTACTGGATACTTCCAAGACTGTCTTGGAAGTCGAAGTCTCATTTCTGTTTCTCTCAATAATCCACCTAAGAAGGTGATCTGTCTGTAGCTCAGAAATCCATCGGTCATTGAAATGTGACATTCACATACAAAACTGCACGTAAAGTTGACTTTTACCGTTAGACTTTTGAGGTAGGGGTTTTTCTATATAATTTAGAAATATGCTTTGTTTCATGGACTTATGTTTAGTTTGGCTTAATTAAAGGTTGACCCTCATGGCCGTAAATGATCGCGGGGCTAGGGCTGTAATAGTTACTAGAAGCAGGAGACTGGCGTCTCTAGCAGTTGCAGCTGCAGCTGCAGCTCCGGATACTCTCTCCCAGAATGTAGCAGCTGTTGCTGCAGCGTTCTCTATCCCCGCTCAAGCGTCCGCAGACGTTAAAAAACTGCCTAAAGTTTTTATAAGGAAAAAAGCATGTTTAGCGTCAACCAGCAGTGGCTCACCTGATTCTGACCTTGAACCATCAAGACCAGCTATAATTGTTAAAAAACTGCCTAAAGTTACTACAAGAAGAAAAGCATGTTTAGCTTCAATAGACGCTGCACAAGCGTCAGCGATAACACAACTTGACCCCGGTCAACCTCATCGTCCTGGAGAAGCGTCAGCGATAACAGAAGTTGACCCCGGTCAACCTCATCGTCCAGAACAAGCATCGGTGTCAACAACAGTTGACCTTATTAAACCCCGTCGTGGTCGTCCTGCAAAAGCCTCGGCGTCGATGCCATTAGACGCCGTTAAACCGCGTCGTAATGTGAGTCAACTGAATTTATTTAAGCATACGTTAAGAAGGTATTTACAAAAATGATAAGAAAGGCGTAAAAAGGGATAAAATATTTATAAATACAAGATATTAATTGGATTTTGATAACTCAAAATGTAGTTATTAAACTATAAAACTGATAATAATCGTACTCCACCTGCCTATCGCCCGTGTTATCACCCTAAAAGATAGAGGTTAATTCGGCAGACCGGCAGATGTAAATGCAAATTATTTTTAGTACCTACTACAGAGACTACACGTTCACTGATTTATTTTTGTACCAAAATGTGATAAAAACATATAAGGGATTGATTCTCAATTATGATATCCGAAAGAAACGTTAATAAAGTTCAAGTTCAAGTTCAAGTTCAAGTTCAAAACGTGCATTAACTTTAGCATGTCTTCTCATGAAGCAGGAGCGGTAAGGAGAGACTTCTTCAGACTTTAGATGTTGTAAAAATGTAATTGTAAAGTTTACAATGTACATATATACCGTATTTCCCTGTTTAATTCCCCCCCCCCACCTGTCCATGTTAAAAGTCCTATCTTGTCCATGTTAATAGAATTTCTAATTGTTCCTTCGAAGTTAAAGGCCCAGGGGAATTAAAACGGGAAATATGGTACGTAGTAGGTTGTCCCTCTACACTTACCGTATTTCCGGAAATTATTCCCCGAGAGAGTTATTTTTCTAAGGAAAAACTGAAAAAACTTTTAACATGGGTGGGATAGGGCGAGTTTTACTTTTTAACGTGGAAAGGTAAGGGGGGCGGGGTTAATAATCGGAAATACGGTAAGCGCTTTTAATTGTCGGTTATCAATAATTAATTAAATTCTTTCTTTTTTAAATTATGAAATTGAAGGATCGTCGAACAACGCTGCATCGAGAGACGGAAAAGCGACAACTTATCTTATCATCGGATAAGAGCCAATGCAGTTTTTGTACTGTGAATATGAAAGAAAATGAAGGCGTCATGTTGGATTCATGTCTTCATGTTTTTTGCAGGTGATTTTTTAAATATTTAAAACCACAGATTTCCATAATTTTAAAACAATTTAAAATGCTATAGGTTTGATTGAACGCGTTGTATTATTTTTTGTAGGGACTGTTTAGTCGCAACGATAGAGCTTCAGGAGTCGGCTCAAGTAGTTTGTCCTACCGGATGTGGGGGAATTATGCTCGAGAAAGAGATCAGAGCTGTAAGTTTTATGATATTTTATGCAAAAATGGTTCAATAAGATGGGTATAAGTACCCCAAATCCTCGCCCACATGCCGCCCTCGTTAATTATGCCGCACGTCTATCCTTTACATGTTAAAAGGGGTATCTCTCCTATGTTAAAACTGCTTCAAAAGACGTTTTTTATGCCTACAAGCCGCAGCATATGGGCGAGGATTTAGGGTATTTTTTTAAATTGTTTTTTAGTTGGTACCTCCGGAAATGTACGATAGTTACTTGGACCGTTCCATGAAGCTCGCTATGAATGATTTGGCCAATGTATTTAAATGTAAGACTGAGGGATGTTCGGGTTGGTGTGAGTATGAAGAAGGACGAAAAATATTCCATTGTTACGTCTGCACTTTTTCCAATTGCGTACCTTGCAGGGTATGTTATGGCAGAATAGTTATGTGCATTATTTCCCGTTTTGGTAAGATAAACTGAGTATAACTTGTACTTTCCAGGCGATTCATGATGGAACGGATTGTAAAACTTATCAGGAGCTTATGAAACGGGCAACAATCCAAAATGTGTCTGTGAAAGAGTTGCTATTGAGGGAGATTAATGGTGGTTGGACCCAGCTTCAGGGACAAGTCAATCATGCAAAAAGTGTACTAGGATTTTGTTTTATTGTGCATTTTATGAGTTGTGAAAGCAGCATGTTTTTTGGATGTTACGTTGATAATGATTTTAATTGTTTAGGATTTAGGAAACTGGAGTTCTCTGCTGAACACGGCCCTGCTAAAGTCCTCGCAAGTTTTTGAATGCGCTATTTGTTTCATGGAAATTTCAGCAGGGGATGGTGTAATTCTTCAAGAATGTCTGCATATGTTTTGTCGGTATGAATAAGGCAGTATTTTAATCTTATTAGAGGTATTTGAAGTGATTAATTGGATATTTTGGTTTGGTAGCGAATGCTTGATTGGAGTTACAGAGCACGCGGACGATACGGAAGTAAAGTGCCCTTATATGGATGCTAATTACTCGTGCACTAATTATTTGAAACCACGGGAAATCTCAGCAGTAAGCTTGCTAAAGATATTATTCATTACTTTTGATTGTTGTTTGTGTCCAAAAGACTCCTTGACTTTAACTTTACAGCTTGTTTCTGCCGAAGTTTATGAAGCACATTTGCAAAAATCCTTGCGTCATGCCGAGAGTGCTATTACAAATTCCTATCATTGCAAAACGCCTGATTGCCGTGGTTGGTGTGAGATAGAAGGATCCGTGGATGTTTTTGACTGTCCGGTGTGCCAGAAAACGAACTGCTTGAAATGCAATGTATTATACTGTAACTTATGTATTTGTAGTACTTTTATACTTTTACTGGAATAGGTTGCTGTATTTTCTAGGCAATTCATGGGGATGTCTCTTGTGAAGACTACAAGAATCGACTGGTTCAGGACTCTAATGATCAACTGTCTACGGCTGCCCTAGACGTAAGATAAAGTCTGAATAATTTCTAGCTTAACACATCTTTAAACTGGTAGAATTTAGAAACCATGCAAGTATTACTTTAGGAGGAGGTGCGACTTGGACAAAGCATGAGATGTCCAAAATGTAAGGCAGTTGTTCAGAAAGTCGCTGGATGTGATTTTATAATCTGTTCAGGTTGCAGATTAGGGATATGCTGGGCTACAAAAGGTTAATCATATCACTTAGTCGTTTTTGGTCGTTTTTATAGCCCTTTTCATAGTGTTTTTTTTAAATATCTATAGGTCCACGTTGGGGTCCAAACGGAGAGGGTGATAACAGTGGTGGCTGCAAGTGTCGAATTGGTGGGAAGCTGTGTGTTCCTCATTGTGGCAACTGTCACTAAGAAGGGTTGTTTGCAGTTGTTGAAGGGGCCAATAATGTGATATGTGATACTGTAGCGTCTTTTCTAGTTACGTGAACGCCTCTGTGATTCTTGTACAATTTGAAAATAGTAGTATGTTTTGTGACAATTCTGAATCAATTTCACTACCCCTTTTGATATTTAATCCTGCTACATGTTGTACCAGCCAAGATAAGCCAACTGCTTGTGAAATGATCCTCTGAGGAGGTTACATTTAACAAAATTCCAGTGCTGATTTTCTGATGTCTCATCTTTTTCTTTTTCTTTAGTTTTCTAACTGTGATTCAAACGAGTAAGACTTGACTAGATTAATTATCTCGATAAAATGTAAAATAGACTCGTGCCTACTTCCCAAGTAAAGCTGTACTACTCTTGGATTCAATAAAAAAAATACCGTGGTTTACTTACAATTACAACATTATATAAGCTCGTTAAATGAATGCATGACCTATGAAAGAGTGCCGGAGCTTTGTAAGAAGAAGACTATCGGTTCTTTTCAGATAAGAAGGAAATAACCTTGAATTAAGTAGGAATAGTAATATTAATGTAGATGTTTTTCACAGTTTTATGTCCAGCTTTTGCATAGCTATATATCTTTGTACGTCCTTGCAATTAATTTCGCTGTGCAAAAGCTCAATTTGTTTTGCTCGATATACTTTTACATAACCCTTTTAATAATTATCGTTAAGACTATATTCCGATAATTGCTGGGAACCGTCTGAAAAACGTTAGTTATCGTGAGTACTTGGGATTTTTTGTGACTAAACCCTATCAGCCTAATTTCCCAGTTAACAATTTAACTAAAAGGAGATGGACCGACTGGTTTGTATTGACGATTTTGAAAGTCAGGCTTTAGAAATATTGAGCAGAAACGCTGGGGATTATTACAAGAGTGGTTCTGATGACCAAGTCACTCTTGAGCAGAATAGAAGTTCATTCTCTAAGTAAGATACGGTAGATTCATGGGTAATTATGGTATGAATATTCTGTATTTGTTTCTAACAATCTAAAAGGATCCTCATCCGACCTCGAATGCTTAGAGATGTTTCGGTGAGAAAGTTAGAGATAAATGTTCTTGGAAAGAAAGTATCATTTCCAGTTGGCGTGTCTCCAACGGCATTTCAAAGCTTGGCTCACCCTACAGGAGAAATTGAAAACGCTAGAGGTAGATTTTAAAAACATGTACGACGCTTTCTCGCAGATAGTACCGTATTTCCGGAAATTACTGCCCCCCCCCTAAATTACTCCCCCTGGAAGAAAATCCCCCTATCCTTTCCATGTTAAAAATTAAAAGTCGCCCTATCTT
>JAQFZX010003694.1:0-11005 GCA_034682405.1 Hydroisotoma schaefferi | reverse complement strand
TCAGTAGTCGAATTATCTCTTGTATTTGCATAAAATTATTGGAACATTAGACTTACGATGAATTTAACTATAAACAATTAAAAATGTTATACTACCTTATATCTACTCTTACTATCCATTACATGATGCGAAGATGCAGTTATTCTTAGCATTTATTCTTTCAATAAACTGTACCCATCCATGACCTTGACCATGGGTTAGTATTATTAGAAAATGTAGGGTTTAAAATTAAAATACGCTTTCTTATAACCCATTCTCAACGTCACCATCCATCCGCTGTAAAAGGTCACCAAAACTGTTGCAATTGCAACACTAAAGAACGTGTCTTTACTACTTTAGGAATCTTTTATGCTGGCTTCTATGAGAACCTGAAATAAAAGTTCAAAATAATCACGATATCTGCGCATTTCTTTTACTTCTCAAAAAAAGTTTTTACGTCAGAAATCCAAAACTGATATGAATCCGTTGATTTTAATACACTTGACAAGGCTTTCTAATTATATATTTACGTTCATTCCGACGTTCCGAAACCTTAAGTTCAACCTTCCCAAAGTGAAATAATGTTTAAAAAATGTTGCAAACCAAAATCTAAAGTTGATCCTACAAAGCAAGATCAACGAAGCCTTCACAACCTTCCTCCTCCAACCAATTATGTAAAAATTGTGCGATGTATCCTATGGGGATTTTTGATTTTGAACACAGTAAGCAATTGGCTAATTCATGATAGCTATGACGTAATTCTTATGTAAAAAGCCTGAAACCCCATAATCCTTAGCTTACATATTTTTAACTTTGAACCCAAATCAAGGTCTGGGGGATAACAGAACTGGTTTGCGTGATGATCTTGAACTTCATTGCAAATCATCCAGCAGGTGCGGACGGTTTTGGGCGTGTAGCAGATAGGGTCTACATGCACGACATATTATAGTATGGTTCAATCAGTATGTATTTTATGGAATTATACATAGAAACATAAATTAATGGTTCATAAATGCCTGTATAGTATTGAACATAAAACCTGGGAACTTCCTGAAAACTTTAAATACTATGATCTAACACCATCAGATATGGAAATGCTGAAGGTTCGAGAAGCCATCATGGAAGGCTGCTGGGATGATGATCGAGCAGTCAAGAAAGGACGGAAAGCGATATATAATGATGCTAACTGCAACTTACGAGGAAATGAAGAGAACAAGGGGAATTACTTTTGTGAAATTGTCGAAAAGCCAGCTCTATTTTTTGAAGCTTATCGTAAGTCATGAAAAAGAACATTTGAGCTAAAAATGTCTTCATTAAAGTACCCATTTAAAAATTCACTGAGTTTGCCAACTAAAATTCTGCCTACCCCTCCAGATAACTTGGTAGCGCACTGGGTATCTTACGCTGCAATATATTGCTTCACAACTCCACTAATGTTGATTGCTTTACTATGGGTAAAAAACCTATAATTTAAATGACTACAAACTAATTAATCCCAATAAAAAGCTGTTTTTTAACCTCTCAACTACAGAGAGGCCAATGCTGCAGAATCGCCCTTGCCTATGCCTTTCTTCAAATAGTTCCCCTGGGCTTATCAAACTACAACATTTACCTTCTAAAATTCGAACCAAAGCATAAGTTTGCCCTTTGTGGATTCAACTACCTCTACAACGGGTTCTCAATCTCCAATTATATAATATGTCTTGTGATTGTTCGAACATTACTCAAAGTAATTGAAATCACTGCAATATGCTGGTTAGCTTGGGTTGATAGCGCTGAAAAAACTCGGCGAAGTTTTGGAGTCACTCCAAAGCAAAGGAATAAAGTACACCATGCACCCTTCGTATTTGGAACTGAGGTACTCCAACCCTCAGGATATGGTTTGGATTTAAGCGAAGGTGATGAAACCTCGTCCATCCAAAGCGTTTCATCCGTATTCAGTACAGCAGGAAGTGAGGATATGAAAGATAGTCTTTTAGGGTCAAGGCCACAAAATAAGCAACAGGGAGAGACAGTAAAGGATGATAAGAATAATGGAAAGAATGAAAAAGATGCTGAGGTTGATAAGGAAAAGGTCAAGTCCCGTCTGGACGCTGATAAAGGTCAGGTCAGGCCGAGTGCAGAACCTGCTAGCGACTCTTCATTATCAGAGGCCAATGCTTTAGCGAGTGTGAAGGACAGTTTGATATCTATTAGAAAGTCTGCAGGAAACATCGATGGGAAAGGTGTAGGCGCTTCAGAAGTAGGGAAATAAAGGGACTTTGACCGATTAAATCCAACTTTTATATAAAGTTCTTTGAACGATTAAATCCAACTTTTATATAAAGTTCTTGGAACGATTAAATCCAACTTTTATAAAAGTTCTTCGAATGATTAAATCCAACTTTTATGCAAGTGTTAGTTTGCATGTAAACGGTAATGTGTGAAGAGATTTATAATAAAATTATATGAATTAATTTTATATACGTTTAATGCTATTATTTTACGGTTTTTGTAACCCATTGCATTTTTTTGTTAGCTACTTATGCAAGATAATCAACTGCTCGGCTAAAATGCTTTTAGGACATGAATACATATAAGAGCATAAAGTAAGAAACTTTTGCATAGTTGCACTGCAACTGCAACATTTTTGTGGGAATGAATCTTTCAGAATATTGTTGTTACTGGACTTTGATGTCTAAACTTACCTTAGCTGGGTTAAAGCTACTCATCTAATTTCGTAGTTAAGGTAGGTAATAATGCTAACCATTACTAAAAAAACATGGAATACATTATACAAAGTTTCGTATGTATAATTTAATGTGCTGCAATTAAAGTAATGGATGAAGTACTTTCTGTATTAGGAAATTCACCTTTTCTTCAACCAAGAAATTGTATTTGTAGCCCTAAATTTCGAAAAAGATTCATGGATGTCGTAGCGACTACTAAATTTATGTTGCATGATTGTCACTTGTCACATAAAAAATTATGTCCCAGTAAAAAAAACTCTAATGCCAAAATCCCCAGTAGTGAAAGTAGACTACTACCTACATAATTGTTTGAAGGCTCGTTTATTTTTACAGAAATCTGCGTAAATCATGAGTTTCCTTAGCCGACCACTCGGAGGTTTAATTGTGAACAAATCCTTGTTCATTAATATCAATCCTTGCTTGTTGAAGGTCAGTTTTTAATTCAATTCAACATAGACTAGTCTTGGCATGAATTATATGCATGTAATCCAGATAGAGTCCTGTTTGGAAACCGATGCTGAAAGTCCAAATATTAAATTCACACCTCTGTATTTCAATTTTAGACCCCTCAGGTGCACGGACTTCATTCTACTACTTCCTTGATGGAAATAACGGGTCAAATCGCTTCAAAATCCCCTTCGAAGGTGCTCTGCGAAGAAGGGAAGACCTATGCGTGGTGTGCTTGTGGGCTGAGTAACAAGCAGGTATTAATTGGAGATCAATTAAAAAATCAGGCCAAATATTTTAATTAATTATCCATTATAAATCAACAGCCATTCTGTGACGGTTCCCATAAGAATTCTTCCCTCGGCCTTAAACCCCTTCGCTGGACCTCGACCGCGTCAAAGGAGTTTTTCTTTTGCAACTGCAAACAAACCAGTAAGCGACCCTTTTGTGATGGAACTCATAAGAAGCTTTAGTACCGCAATATTATTATCAAATCATGGATAGTCTTGCTTAAAAAGCTAATATGTACCTTATCCTACCTACTTTATTCTAACTAAAACAGACAAAAACCGTAACCGACTTTACTTCAAGCTGGTTAAAAGTAAAACATCGATATTCTTGTATTAGTTATTATTAGTAATTCGGTCCGGTGATGATGCTACTTAAATATTACTGTGTAATAAAGAATTCGCCATAGTCATATAGGAATAAGCTAATTTTTCACTTATCTTTATTCACCAATCATGATGTTAAATTTAATTCAGCAGTGTACCTCACTCACAACTACTGTATTTCCTATTTTAAAGCCCCCTTCTCGTACCATTATCATAGGCGCAGGGAGTACAAATAGCATTAAAGGATACCAAGGGGTGTGGCTAAGCGGGGCGTGGCCTGCTTTTCATCAAGAGGATAGCGCTATCGGAAATTCCAGGGGGTACAATGTACCCCCCTTGGTTGCGCCTATGACAGTATAGTTGTGACACTTATCACGTACATGCCCCTGTATCTTTTAATATCACATCACATAATACCACTCTTCAACATTTCCCCCCCGACTCTACATGTAAGTTTATCTTTGGATTTAATGGTCGTGGGTGCGCCCATGAAGGCGCTACCCTGTATCTTTGCAGATGTCAGATACTTTTAACAGTGCCCGATTGTAAGAAGTAGAGGACAATGAACGCTTGAAAAGCTAAATAAAATGCAAAACTTGATCAAATAAAGTTGTATTTAAACAATTTAATCCAACCTATTTTTAAACCTAAATTTATAATTTTATTTTGTTATTTAGTATTAATATTAAATATGGTTTCATTTTCTGCTTTAAAATATTCATCTTTTTGGCAAAATAAGGGACGTTAGACTAAAAACGGCAGTTTAAAATAATTTTCTATAAGTCGAAACGTTTCAAATGTTGTGTTTTTGCGGGGTTAACATAAACTTTCAATTCTACATTATTAATTTCAAGAAATATGCTAAAAATAGACTACTTCATATCCGTATCTTTAAGTACGGACAGTAATATATTCTAAACGGGAATATGGCTTTAATATGCTAATTTTAGAGTAGAGTTATACATGAAGTGACGGTAGAATGACTGTAGTATGTAGTTTAAGAAAGTTACTACCCTATATCCTCGCCCAGACACCGCGGGTTGTAAATGTATACAAAGATATGTTCATATTTAACATGTGAGAGATACCCGTATTAACATGTAAAGGATAGGCGTGCGGGATAGTTAACGAGGGCGGTATATGGGAGAGGACTAGGGCACTACAACTCTGATCTTTCACTTAACTTTAATACAAATCCAATGAATAAGCCACGCTTTTACCAATTACAGTCAGAAGAATATAAAGCAGGAGAGTATTTGAATGATTAAAATGCAATAGATAAGCCTAATAGATGGATTAGAACTACGTGGATTGCCACATTTACAGGCGGAACAGAAGACGTAGTATTCATCGCTTTTGGAATCCCCTGGAGACAAGTCGACGCAGCGTCCTTGTCCTTCGCAGCGATAGGGATGTACCTCTCCCAAAAGTCCACAACGCTCCCCCTCCTTTACAACACATTCTTTTGCCTTCTTATCGTACACAAACCAGCGTCTAGAAGTGTTATATTCTACGGGCTGAAATATAGTAAAAAAAATTAATTTATATTTCGCTAATTTATAGCTTATCTAGGCACAACCACGAGGGGGTACCAGGGGGTACAAATATCATTAAAAGATACGAAGGGGTGTGGCTAAGCGGGGCTGGGCTGGGCCTGCTTAACATGTAAAGGATAGGGCTTATCGGGAATTCTAGGGGGTACGTTGGAAAACTAAGGGATATAAATGTACCCTCGTACCCCCAGTGGGAGCTTATCTTTAGCATGAACTTACATCCTTATAATTGGGAATTGAGTGAGGGTAGTCCAAATAACGGTAGCACTCGCATTTGCTTGTCATGGGATTGCAGTGCATGAATCTACGCTCGTATTCATTTGTACAAGGGTCTATTGTTACTACGTTGGTTTTATTATTTTTGGTTACATTTTTCTCTTCAATCTGACATGTTTGGTTTATTTCGTAGCGTTTCAAGTCTGGGTTTCTATTGTTTGCCGAATTCCATACTGTTATATTCGGGTTATCTATAGCTGCAGCAAAATGTTTACTACTGTCACTGTCCAGAATATGCAGTATGAGTAGAAGTAGTTGCCAGACATTTGGGGGAAAGAGGTCATCCTTAGTTCTCATGATTCCTTAAAACTGATGACGGAACTTGAATTTAACCTTGCAGTAGAAACGGCTTGGAATATCAATTATTTTATTTCATCAAAAGCTAAATATCAAAAGAGAAGAATTAATCGACATGGTTATCAAAAAGTGAGCTACAATGTTGAAAATCAAGATCTTATAGTTCGGTTTTGATTGCAAATGAATATCACGGGACAGAGGAATAACTTTCCTGGGCGTCCTGCGTCCTTGTAAAAATTACGATGACAGTGACAAGCATGCAGAGTTTCTATGGCTTATCATCATTCATTCTGAGTTTAAAACTGCATGAGCTTTCATATCAAGGCCAACAAAATAGAAGTTTATTGGCCGTGAGCTTTGATGCTTTGAAAATCGCATTTGTCTTTGAGTTTCTAGCCCACTTAAAAATTAATTTTAAGCTATCTAGGCCTGAAAGGTGGAAGGACAATATTGATTGAATAAGTTCTCAAAAGGAAAACTATCAAATAGATAACTTTAAATTAATTAGGCCAATCAATTTTTATTGCACTTCTACATAGAGCTCAGTAGGTTGATTGCTTTGAACTAGCAAAATGTCATTGGATCGAATTATTCAAGAATATTACATTAGGGAATTTAACTACAAGCAAAATGAGGAATGACAAAATCCAAGAGTGTATTACAGAGCAAAATCGATTCGCGTCTCTGTTGGAAGTCAAAACGAAATGACTATCTGAAAAAGTAAAAAGGTCATCCGGGAAGCTATGCTATGCAAGATGTTTTATAGATCCGACTGTTTATGCAGATATAAAATAAACTCCGAGAAACTCAATTTCAACCTCTACAATCGCTCCAAAATCCGACCGTCATAGTCACAGCAAGATCCAAATCATTTTACGTCATTCACAGCAACGCTGCTGTCAGTAACATTTCTGCATGCGGTGAAACAATCTGGAAATCTCTGTCTTCCCGAATAATTATGATGAAACTACAGACTTGATGACTGTACTCTAACTTTAAATAGTTATAGGAGTGTAGTAAGTAATCAATATTCTGAAGCATAAAGAAAAAGGCTTATTGCAGTATGGATTGCTGTAGTACTCTGTCCTCGACTATATCAGGAATAATAGGTTAGAAATTAAGTTTCAAAAGCAAAGCTAGTGAAACGACATCCATCAGGAGCCAGAAAACTCGACAATGGTTATTTGGCTAGCGTTGAAACCCCATTAAACCTAGCTAGGTTCAAGCTGTACTCATCACTAAACCCCCTTAAAGTAAACCCTTTGTAGGTTAACAGGGGAATGATTCCCCGGATTGAAAATACAGTTATGAGGGGTAGCTAGGTCACCTCAAAGAAATGGACGCTTGAGCCTTGTTTGACGTAGGAAAGTTTGCTGCATACTTGTAAAGTTGATGAAAATAACAACATTATTAATTCATAACCAGACAAGAATAAAGCAGCCCGAGAAATGTTCAAAGGAACATATTTATAATTGAATCCGATCGATCCAAATTCCGAGTAAATATAGAACCCCTCGTTTGAAATAAACGTAGGGCAATAGATATGAGAGAGATTTATTGAAGTGAAATGAAGTTCATTGATAGCTTGAAACTTTCTACCTAAGCTTTAAGAATCTGTCTTCAACAGGATCACAAAAATTTCTATACATGCATGTAATGAGGGTATAAATGGGAGCTAAATCAGCATTGAGTCACATTTTATTGGTTTGATCATTTACCAAGTGAACAAGACGATTGCTAGAGAAGAGAAACTGAACTTTCACCAACATACTCCTCATGAAACCTATTACGATCACATAATTAAAATCCCCAAATCAGTCGACATAGCCATGGTCTCATTTAATGAGGAGCATTCTTATTCTAAAAGCCAAAGCTTCTGTTCATCTCAAAATAATCATCACAAAATATCCTTTTCTGCCTTTCGTTCTGACTTTCTTCGAACCCATTTCTGTCAATCCCAGAACTTGTCCATGACTTCTAATCCTAAGTATAAAGCCTTTCTAGAAGTTACTTAGGTAACCTTTTCACATTTAAACTTCACCCTTGCTGCCTGCTTACAGGATTTCTTGTTAAAAGTCCACTTACCACTTCACTAAAGTAATAAGTACAGATCGAAATAAAAAATTATGCTACTCTTAGTTCATGAAGATACAGCTTTCTCCATATAACACAGGAGAAGAGTAATAATAATTATCTTTTTGATATCGTATCATTTCAAGTATTGCTTTATCCTGCAGAAATAGAAGTGGTTATTCTCCCTGGGGAAATGGTCCTCCGGAGAAAGCTCTCAACAGGAATAGAAAGTTCTCAATCTACGCACGTTTGTCATCAGAAAAAAGTTTGGAGATCGTGTTCTTATTACAATCCTCTTCAAATATGTAGAGATCCCTATTATTGGGCTCATTTTGTGCTCTCCTCCTTTGATTCCATCCAACTTAGTTACGGTATCTTAAGGCATTAAATAAGTTACTATACTACTGACTGTATGCAATGCAACTGATTCCGAAAGAGGAAGTAGCATATCGCTACCAAAAGTAACCCTATCCCAGTCCCCGAATCTTGCCGGTACACATGCCAACTTTACTGTAATCTGCCCGTTTTTCTGTAGGATACCCACGTACAATACCCACTAGCATGTTTCGAGCCTGTGTAAATATTTTAGCAACGGAGGGAGGTTGCTGAGCTTCAGTCGGGTTTGAGCGTACTGGGAGTTAACAACATCCGGTCCGGTTGGTTATTATAAGCTTTATATCTCGGACTCTTACTGAAACTATTCTTATTACTGGCAGAAGCCATGCAGTTATCGTTACAATCCAGGATTTAGCTCGCACTTTCCACAAGATTTACATTGCTTATTTATTTGTATGTATCCTTAATGGTAGACAGAAAGCATATGTACTTCACACTTGACAGAGAAAGTGGGATATCCTCATCAAGAAAAGAAGAAATATAGGGAAATTCTTTTTGATTTGGTTTACTCCATTCTTGCTTTGAGTAAAGTTAGTTTATGCATGTAGGTTTTATGCAGGTATAGGTAGGGACATGATTAACTGAAAGGAGGGCTGTTAGCTATTAGTTTGTAGTTATCATGTGTACTTTGCCACAAGAAACGTTGAAAAAAAATTAAAGCATATTAAATACGCTTTGTCTATCCCGTTTAAAAACTTTTTTCCTTTGGAATTGTAAGTCTAAGGAAGTTCGTCATTCATTGAAAATTCAATAAAGGAAATAGTTTAACGATTTCTTGGTTCTTGACGCAATGGAATTCGGCTTCTATAAAGCATGTTCCTATGACTTGACATCGTGGAAAAAAAGGTGAATGTATTGGAGTGTCGAAATGAGTGACTTTAAGAAAGCTTAGATTTATCATTCATATCCTGTCACAAAAAGTTGTAAGACTACGAACGGAATTTGTCACTTTTGTCACCTTTTGGGTGGTGGGTTGGTCTCTTTTTATGAATAAAAACCCTGCAAAAGCTCTTCAAGAGATTCACACTTTCCTTGACACTTTGCCAAAGAAGTCATTGGAACTTAACGTTAATTGCATTGCAGGCATAATTATATTCTAATAAATTTAGGTAAAAGAAAAGGTCGGGATAACTTTTGATTTGACAGTATACGCTACGCGGAATTACTATAAACTCGGTACGACTTACGAATTGGGTTGACCTAGATAAACACTAGTGTAAATGTAAAAGGTGTTTAGCAAACTTGGGATTCGGCTTCGAAGAACTTGTCACAATAACATACCCTATCGTCCCTGCAATTGCAATATGCAACCTCATGTAATTAAACGGAGGGCGTCTGTTCCTAGTCTAACAAATTCACAGGACCTTCGGGAGATCCTTAATCCTCGGTATTACTGTTCTACAACTTCATTTCGTCATTATGACGAAGTTTTTCCAGGAATATTTCTAGGCGATATGTAAGCTAAAAATTGAAAATTTAATTTTTCAAAAAAAGTGTCTTTGGAAAGAAACGCTGCAACGAAACTTCATAAAACTTATTTCCAGGAAATCGGCAAAAAACATCTTTAACTTGGAGAAGCTTGGTGTAACTCATATTCTAAACGCTGCATACCATCCGACTCCATACACGGATCGGGAAACCTCACAAGCTTATTACGATGAGAGGAACTTCAGTTGTTACTTTTTAGGAATACCTGCCAAAGACTTTCCCAGCTATAAGATTGGAGCATTTTTTGATGAAACCACGAATTTCATTCATAACGCTTTGAAATCTAATGGTAAGTGGAGAAAAATAGGGGGCAGTATATGTATTAATTAATGCATACGATAACGATACACGATTATTAACGGGGATCACACTTTTATCAATCGTAGGGAAAGTTCTAGTGCACTGCCAGGTTGGAATAAGTCGATCTGCAACTATTGTCATTGCTTATCTAATGATAAAACAAAGGATGACTGCAATACAAGCGGTGACCCACATTGGGTGAGTTATTATTTGCAATTCTTGTCTGTATTAAACTTTATGGCAAATTAATATAAGCGTCTAAATGTTCATTTTCAGTGCATTTCGCCCAATATATCCTAATGAGGGATTTCTCAAACAAATCTGTGAATTAGAGAAAAGACTTAAGCATCCAAAGAGTAAGCCAAAAAGCTCCATTTGACTTGCGTTCGATTGCAGCAATGAAATTATAAGGTTTAATTAATAACGCACCCATTAACAGTTATTATTAATTTAATCTATTTTCAGATATTATCGTTCGCAGCTTGTCCAATATATCCCGAAAATCATTCCTGATGGTTTTTAATAGGACTTAACAATAATGGAGCAATAATGGGAACCGCTTTAAACCGCAAACTTTCTTTAATTATTTTGTACAATCATTAGTATAGTCGTGCCAAAATCCTCAAAGTTAATTCTTTTAACAGCATGAGGGTTTAATTGGTTTAACATGTTAATTATAGCTCAAACTGTCAAACTTTATGCTTTCTTGCGGATGCGAATTTGATTCTAAAAATAACTCAGAGCACAGAGTATCATCCCATCAACTATGTGAATTTTGTCACGGCATATATTTTAGCCGTGGGGAGTCATTATTATGACGAATAAGGGCCAGGTCATGCATAAGGTCAAGTTA
>JAQFZX010003693.1:0-11022 GCA_034682405.1 Hydroisotoma schaefferi | reverse complement strand
CGTGTATACAACACTGCAACATAACATAAAGTCACTTTAGCTTGAGGAGATTGTCGTTTGATTAAAGGATTGAATGCGGTTACTCAACCGTGCACGTGCAAATTTCATTCCTGCTGTTGCTGAAAACTATTCGTATAAAAAAGACTCCTATCATATAAAGCTGATTGACATGATGTTCATGATGGTATTTGTGTGAAGCTAAAATAGCCACGGGAGCTAAATTACCTGAAGTGGAAAACATACGAGCTCTTCTTGTAATATTGATGCAAACTTGCATTATTATTTTAGATATGTCCTCTACAGCTTAGTTGTGCGGGGCTCTCTTCGGACAAAAAAGATGAGATAAAATTCATACAAGCTCTTCAAATCTTATGATGCATAAAAGGGTACGTATTTGGGTAGGTATGCATGTATGTAGTAAGTCTTAAGCAAGACAGCGATATAAAGTAAGAGAAGAGGGACTCAATCTAAAGAAATGAATAGAATAAAGTCTAACCCGCTGTTTTATTCTATTCGAATAACACCTTCGCAAATGACGGTTCGTTCTCTAATGATAGTTAACAATAGTAATGGCAATAACAATGTCATTTTGATTACTGACGGTTCGACCCTTAGAGTTCTATGTATTGGGATTATGATATTGTCAAAATAAGATATGTATCTCATCTAGACGCACAACAGCGTTTTTGAGAATGAGGTTGCCGCAGTACAGACAAATAGATACCCTCCTGTAAGGAATCTTGCAGAGGGAAAGATAATTGTATTCAGCAAAATAATGTCATTTCATGTCTATTAATTTCAAAAGAAAAAATTTATTGATACTCTGATTTTTTTAGCTTCAACTTTGAATAAAAGGACACCATGGGGTTCGTTCACTATAGATAGGGATCCGTCTTGAGATATTATCTAAATCTGTATCAACTAGAAACTATCATTGAAATACAAGAACAAATACTCAAGTGTGAATGCCCATTTACGCATTTTGGGATTATTATTTGCAACAATGAAAATGATCAAATTGTAACAACAATTCTTATCCCTTATTCTTATGAATAATCTATCTCTATCTAGATCAGTAAACGCAGTTTGTACATATTCAGAGTTAATTTGCAATTGTATAAAGTACTTTTTTAAATTAGTACCGGCTATACAGAGAGTAGAGATAATTCACTGAAGTACTATTCCCTCATTTAACAATCAACTTCTTTTGTTATGCTTACTTTGAATAATAGCAATAATCACAAAGATGCTTATTTCACTACATAAAAATTAAAAGGTTGGAATGGGCATTAAATCTGCAAATTTTACTCCCAAAAAATAACCATAACTTCGCTACTAATTCTACGCTACGCTACGCTACGATGCTACATTACAACTACAACATTATCCTCAAGTCGGGTTGAGCAACAAGAAAGCTAAGATAAGTCATAATAACCCGTTCAGGTCTTATGTCAGATTAGCCATGCTAATGGGTGCATACTACACTAACCTCCTCCAAGCAGCTATGTGAGCCCAGTCAATTGTTTTCAGAATATCACCGCTACGCTGCCCGTTTAAGTCTGCCTGGGTATTTATTTCGTCGGGAAAATGCGCTGCGATTGTCTATGTCCGACCTGATCACAATCAGCTATTCATTTTTATGTAGGAGCACGGCCCTCACACCCTGTTTCTCCCTTTCCTTTTTTCCTTCATTAGTCCCTCTGTACCTAAGACTTTTGATTTTAGCCCACACTCTAATCTGTTATTTGTTACTTTTGAAGAAAAGTAGTACAACAATATTTTTGGAAATTTCAGGCCAGTGGGGGTCTTTTTGACCCCCACGGGTCACTGCGTGGTCCGATCGGGCTGGTTTACGAACTTAAACCTCAAAATCGGCCTTGGGCCCACTACGCAAAATTTTGGCGCTGTGGTGGTGTTGCTATCGAACGGACACACAGACACACAGACGGACAGCGTGGAAACAGAAGCCCTATTAACTGGGCTAAAACTATAGATTTGACAAATGAAGAATTACTTTTGTTAAAAAAAAGAATTACAAGAAAGGGCGAAGGATTTCATTTGAATGGATTTATTTTATTATTTAAGAAACTGTTTCTAATTCCTAACAAGCCAAAATGAAGTAAAAACAGAATCCCAAGATTCATTCAATAGTCAACGACCCAGAAGGCAACCAAGCGTGATTCCCTTCCGTTTAAACGATTCCTTCCCCTCTTACCATTACATTTAAAGTTAGTTACAACTTACAAAAGGCTTTTTCCACAATAAGGTGGAAAAAATTGTTGATACAAGTTGTTTAAAAGGTGTACAAGTTGGTTGAAGATTTATTTCACTAATGTAAGGATTTAAAATACATTATGGTATGTTTTTATTCTGATGGGTAAGTGCAAAAGGTATCATTATGATACTAATAAATATCGCTTGAAGATGAGCATATGCTGTTATGTAATGCATGCATTACTTTTTCAAAATTGAGTTTAATCCACGCTTTCGGTTGGAGTTTCTTCCATTTAATCACCTAATATTCGTGTCCGCATGCAACTTTTAAAGTCACACCCACTAAAGAGAAGTTTATGAAACAAAGTAACAGATTATATAAAAACTGTACTAATATAGAGACAGGATGTTATTATCACTCTACGCCGCTCGCACGTCTGGATGGAAAGACCTACCCAATTTTAACAGCTTCTTCGGGAGGAAAAGTTTTAAAACATTTCGACATGCAATGGGAAAATCAGACTTTTTATTGTAAAAAAAACTTGTAATTTCCTTTGAAAACAGTACAGTCCATACTAGTACATATTCATTAATAAACCAGCAAAACTATATACTGTTGTTACAATAATTGAAATGATAAAGTAGTTAAATAACGTGGTTTTGATTATCAAATCTGACTTTCGCTTGATTACCGTCACGTCTCATTGAACGGATGGGCTAAAAAATGAAATTTCCACGATCAGTACGATCGAGCAGTAATTTAATAGCTAGATCGCGATCTAGCCTTTACGTTATTGCTGCTGCATTAAGCATTGCTTACTACGACTAACTCTTAGGGTATTTTATGGTTACACCCAAAATAAAAAGTGCAACTACTTCATGCCCATGAGAGCTTGTAATTAGAAGAATGGCTCTGTAAAAGAGCAAGTAATGTACCAGCTTGAGCGCGGTCCTCATGTCTGAAAAAGGTGTTCAGATAGACAGCTAGATCTGATTGATACTTTTTTACACACTTTACTTTTGCAATATAACACCTAAAAAATAACTGTATGCACTTAAGAAGTATAAATAGAAGTTTTATCAAAGGATTGCAAAAAGTTAAGATGATATAAATGCTGGTTTAATTAAATTAAACAAAATTTCAACACTATTAACTGCTAGATTGTCGATAAGACTAATCAAGTGGCTACTAACCATAAAGTAATTGAGTAGAAGGGTAGTTTAATCTTGCCATAGCTATGGCAAGATTAAACTATGCATAGGTAGGTATGACTAAATCTATTACTAGAGTTATTCGCATGAATAATAATTCTACCTAAAATAAATAACCTTGATCTAACAGTAAAATCTCAAGACATTTCGTAAACACTTTGCTAACAAGTACTCTCTCCATCATAATGGTCCAAACTTGACAACTAACAAAGCGTTTAGCAAGTATTAAAGTTTCTCTTCAGCGGTTGACCACAACGCAACGATAGCTAGGATAATTCGGTGGCTAAATAAATTGCTTCCTAACTTAACAAGGGTAATACAAGGTCAACCTTTTCACGAAAGAGCTCTTTAAAAGTCTGCGTATAAAGCGATAGTTATACGCTTGTGACGAAGCTTACAGACTGCTTTTACTTTATTTCCCAATTTTTTAATAGCTCTCCATACGCATGATGTCTACAAAAACTCAAACCTACCAAACCATTTAGTTTGTAGATGAGTTGAGGCTATTAAATGATACTTGCGTGCAACGAGGTTTCATCCAGTAAGCAGCCATACATATTTCCATGCATGCACTACATAGAGAGGTCTTTTATATGGAAAACTTTTTATTAGTCTGCTGGAGAAAAAATACCTCGCTTCGAATTGGTGAGCAGGTTGACAAAGCGTAATATTATCATCTGCTACTGCCACTACTACCCTCAACCGTGACATGGTTTAGTTTTCGGGTAGACGTAACCAATTTAGTTTACGTAATAAATTGTATACTCAGAAACTAAGCTAGTAACGCAGAAGCACCTAAGTCTTATTTAATTAGGAATTGCAGTAGAATGGGAAATATGTTGTGTATTGAAGACATGCAGAATAGTTTAGTACAGTAGTTCTTTTTTATAACGGTAAAGATCAGATTTCTTCCATTTCTGTGTAATTAAACAACTATCACTCGCAACCATCCATCGCTAATTCATTATATTTCTGGAGAGTTTGATATCTTCTCAAGAGCTCACGCTAAAGTGTAAGTAGTACATGTAATCGACCATTTAATTTTAGAATCCCGAATCCCATAAATATTTCAAGTTTACATCTCTTTTGCTGCTACGTCTGCTAATTTTACGACAAGTCCCTCGTTTATAGGATAGAAGTAGAAGAAAGTACGAATCTAATTTAACCTCAGGTGTGTTTAGTGTAATTCACCTGCTGGCATGTCTTAAAAGTATGCGTAAAAAATATGCAGTGCATTTTTATTACGGTATGCATAAACCTCTCATTTGCTAGAAACGCTTGAGTAGTAAACTTTTGGCTCTAATCCCATAAATAAGATATTTAGGTTTGGAGGAGTTTCAAGGCTCAGCTTGTGTCTACTTGCATTAAACCTGGCCTGGTTTCCTTAAGACGGAATAAAAATTAGGATCTCCCAATCGAAATTATGCAGAAGGCATACACAGCTAGTAACCTACAAATGGGCTGTTATTACTCGAAAGAAGTACATAAAATATTTAATGGAATCATCCGAGAAAAAGAACACTTGGGTGTATTCGAAATTATTGTGGTTGGGAATAAAACAACAAATAGTTATTTCACCAACAAAAGGTATACTTTTGATGACGATACAACAATGACACGGTCCATATCTCATAGGAATAACTTCCTGTCGTCGTCTCACTTTATTTAACCGTGGCATTACCAGTATACCTGCAACAACTAAAATATAGAGCCGTCGGACACTTTGCTGGCATTTTAACTCCAACTTAAAAGCAACCTTTAACCCTTCACATTGTCATTGCGTATTTCATGATCATGAAAATAAACCTTCCTTCCTTCCTACCCTACATTCTTGAATGCAAGTTCAAGTCCTTTTCTTCCATAAAATGTAGAGTAAGCGATTAACTATTAGTTTAAAACAATTATCTTACCAGTCAAAGTTAAAGTTCCAAATGCAAAGATCCTACAAAATACCGAAATCGGGGTCTCTAAATATTTCCTAAATTAGCAAGCAACAGTACACAACTTGGGCAAAGACAAAATTAATTCAACAAATCTGGTACATTGCCTTAAAATAACTGTGTCCGTGTCTATCGAACTGGGCAAATCTTACACAAAACAACAATCGGGTACAGTTGCACTTCTGGTGGACTACAGTACAGTACAGTAAATAGAATAAATTCCACTGAGCAATTCACTGACTGTTCAATTCAATTCAATTCTTCAATGCTAGGCTTTGTCCTAGGTAGAAATGCTAAATAGGATTGTAAGTAACGTTACTTCGGCCACCGCCGCATTCTTGAGGATTATTTCTATTCGAAAACCAAATGGTGACTGACAGTCTGCTATTCTATGCAAAAGGATAGGATGAAATACAACTAAACTAAACTAGCTAAAGGAAAAAAAAAAGGTTGAATGTATAAGTTTAAATGGCTTATGCTCATTATACTGATGCTGCAAATGCAAGAGGGAACAGGTAGGTGAACGAGGGATGAGAGTACCAGCCCCTACCTTTAACTAGTAAGCGGAGTACCTTTAGCATAAGCTTCAAAAGTACAACAGTTAACTTTGTATAACATGGATTTACTTGGAGGAATAGTAAAACAAGATTAACATATAATATGATATCACAAAAAATGCACCTATTTGAGCCTGGTAATGTACGAGGACAACACACCTTGCAGTCTAGGTATGTTAGCTTGTAAAAACCATAACTGCAATATAATGAGATGCAATAAATAGAGATAAAACCCTTAATGTACCCTGAGTAAATAGAATACATAGAGATGAGATGCGGGACAAAGTTAGGTTACATTATAGGATTATGCTATTAAATTAAACTTCAGAAATAGTTCAACTTGTGTTTATAAAGTCCAGTGGAGATATAGCTTTGTTTAGTTTTTCAAAATGTGAATTTGTTTGAAGGAATCACTAAGAATAAGCCAAAGTAGCGGAACTTTGCTTTTACTATTCAATATGATGGCTTGAGGATGGCAAAGATTGAAAATAGCTAAGTGATCTCGCAGTAACAATCAAAATTCCTTTAACATACAAAAATGTACCATGTATGTGTACAACCTCAGAAACAGTTATGCATAGCTACCTTTGGTATGATTGCTTTACACTGAATCACAATCACACTTGTGCACTTGTATTTTTAATAGTATTGTCCCTCTGGCTTTTATCCATTCATTCCAGCTACACATAAAATGTAAGGAAGATGCATTGGTTAAAGTTTTGTTATTTTTATAGCTTGCTTGTCGATTATGCAAAGAAGCTAATAAGAAAAAGTAAAACTTACGGTTTTGAAAGTGATGCTTTAAAATTATGGAAATTTCGTCTAAAAATACAAAATAGTATTTTCGTCTACAAATAGTGTACGAAATGTATGTACGATATAATAATTTACGAGTATTGTTGGAGAGTACGTTTTGACTTGAGCAAATGATAATTGTCATCCTCCTTAATGTAAATAATAAAATATTATTTAAATCGCCCATGTTCGAGTGGAAAAATAACGGAAATTCAGAATAAGTCATTTTTGAGCTTGTTGATTGATTATCATCGGTCTCATTCGTTTCCTATAATTTTGTATTTTACTTTAGCCATTTCGAATACCATATATGTATGCAAATAGAGTTTAAAAGGTTTCAAAACAAAAATTTAGTATATTTTATTAAACAATTAATTTGCTGAATTATCACAGTTTAAAAAATGTTGTTTGGGTATAAAAACAAGTATGAAATTGTAAGGGCATAATGTTCTCTGATTACAAATTTGTACGGATGGTAAACGGGGCATGATCTCAAAGGATGTTTAATAGTAAGCAGAGTAGTAGGCAGGGGCAGCGACATAACCGGCAGTGGATCCGAATCTTCGGATTCCGGTGTTGGAACTGGCAGCGTATGCGTTGTGGAAGCTTGGACCGCTAACTCCACCGGCATAAAAGTATTGGGCAGAAGCCACGGCGATGAGAGCAAGAACAACAATGACCTACAAATCCAAGACAATTATGGGTTAGAGTTAGCTTTTGACTTTCATGTGGTTGATCTATATTCTAAGAATTTTATTTAAATTTTCAAAATATTTCGGGCTGAATATTTTTTGTATTTGAAGCCTGAAATGTGTTGAACTTATATTCTTTGTTTCTTACGTATTTGAACATGATGATTGGATGAGTTTGGAATCTGGAGATTAAAAATGTACGAGATGAAGTTGTATGGATAAATTGCAAGAGCTGAATGTATCTTTTGGAAGCAATTGCTGGAGACTTTATAGTAAAATGAAGCATGAAAAAATGCAATCAATGCCTACGTCATGATTTATACGTGTTCATAAATTCTTTTTGTTGAGCTGAACAAAGGTTCAATCTAGTTGTTCTGACGTCATTGATTAAGTTTTTTAGAGCATTTTTTACCGTACAAGACTCAATTGGTTCAGAAAGATAGTTAGCTAATTAAGGAAGGAGAATGTACCAAAACTAACTGCACCATATTATGTTGTAAGTGTCTGCGTTGGAGGGGTGGAATCTCTTAAGGTGCTGGCAAGTTTTTGCAGTCGTTAACGCACATAACTGCATGGGGAGTGTTCATATACGGCACGCCCTTGAGTCATACCTTTTTTCCAGTAAAAGTGGTTAACTTGAGGTTTTGTACTGCATTAGTAAATTGTGCGTAAAAATTAAAAAGCGAAGGTTAAATGGTGTTTTGGATGGGATTGGTTTTTCAGTTTTCAATTTTGCATGCTGCATTCACTGAGGCTATGGGTGCTTTTGAAAATGAAATTTGGTACGGGTATCGAAATTTATTGGGCATCATATAAATCAGGCAGAGTATGATAAAAAGAATTTAAATAGTAATTCATGCAAAAATGAGATTGAACCACGGGAGTTTTTGATGCGAGGTACAGTTGATTAACGATAAACAATTTGTAGCACCATTCTTTGGCCATGCATTAATAAGATGTAAGGCTAATAATGCTGCTTATAAGCATACTTTTAAATATAAATTTGTACTTCTGCTATTCCGTTAATTGAGCGATATTTATTTAAAGCCTGTATGAGTTTGTAAAGAAATTGACAATCTCTGGCATTATTGTAGTCCGACTACTGTACTGGCATTGTAGTGTATCTAAGTATGCGTTGTCTAGAAAAACTTAACCTCCAAGCGAGTATTGCTTTTAAGATTCTGTTTATAAAGAATTTAATGGAGAAGTTCAAGTCAGCCATAAAGGAACTAGGTAGGTGGAATGGGTAAATAAAAATTTATAATAAATTATTAAGAGTTTAAAATTAATATTGAAGTTTTGCAAGCTCACAACTACAAGTTTATGTGTATCGAAACCTTAATCCTGTCTTTTCTTATGAAATACCCTTCTTTAATGGTGGAAAGAATCTTCCTTACTTCAAGCAATTAAATGTCTCAAACAACGCATATGTTGGAGTGGAGTTAATAACATAAAGATCGGATTTATTGATCTTTTTAAGTAATTGATAATCATTGTCGGTCTATAATTCCTACTCAGTATTTCTTTTTTTGATTTTGATTACAAGTTTGCATTTTACTTTAGCCATTTCATCAAATGTAATAAATGTATGCAAATAAACTTTAAAAGTTTTTTTCAAAAAAAAAACGTTGCACACTTTATTGAACAATTAATTTGCTGCAATATAACAGTTTTTAAAATTTTTGTTTGGGTATAAAAACAAGTATACAATTGTAAGGGCATAATTTTTTCTCTGATTATAAATTTGTACGGATGGTAAACGGGGCATGATCTTAAAGGATGTTTAATAGTAAGCAGAGTAGTAGGCAGGGGCAGCGACATATCCGGCAGTGGATCCGAATCTTCGGATTCCGGTACTGGAACTGGCAGCATAGGCATTGTGGAAGCTTGGACCGCTGACTCCACCGGCGTAGAAGTATTGGGCAGAAGCCACGGCGATGAGGGCAAGAACGACGATAATCTGTAATTTAATAATAAAGGGATTATTAATTGGGAAATTAATTTGGAAAAAGTTTCAAATTTCAAACCCTATTAAAGGTACTTACGTATTTCATCATTTTGAAGGTTGAAGTTTCTCGACGAGAGAGGATTTGGATTAAGTTGGGTTGATTGTTTGGAATAAGCAAACTAAGACTGGATGATTTTGTCCAGGACTCCATCATCTATATATACTACTTTTAGGTCGATTAAAAAATGTGTTAATAAGTTTACACGTAATAAATGTTTTACTCGAGAGCTTTCCAAGCTTGAATGATTTGGTAGAGCATGTTAAACAGGAGGAGGGTTGTTCTAAGGTGAAGATAAATTAAAATTATACCACGAAATAAGGAAATCAGATCTGTTTAGGTTAACTAGAGGTACTTATCTACTATCCCATTGTCTCAATCAAACTTTCATTAAGGAAGATGAAGCCATGCGTGCGTTACATATGCATGTTACCACATAGCTGGATTATTACTACACACATTTGACAACCTAATTTGCTGAACAAGACCAATAAAAAGTAGAGATACGTGGACACACCCTTGTCACTTTTTTAATTTACGGTAGCAAACGTTAATGAGAAGCTGTGAAACGAGTTGTAGTTGTGTAGGAATATACTAAAGATAACCATGCAAGTTCAAGGTTAGATTTGCAGTTGATAGAATTAATATTACTACATAAGTCTTTTTTATCTTGTAAGATTTAATTGTGTAGCAAGCAGGGAAAAATCATTGCTCAATTCATTGCATTGTAATAAGTTGCAAGGAGGAGTAGGGCAGCCTGTAATTTATGAAAACTATGTGGATTCTTTAATGTGATCTTTTGTCTTTGCTCTGTAATTATTCTCTTTGACGACTACTGGAATTTCGGTTAGACTGTAACTTAACTCTATAAACCACGGTAGTGTAGTTTGTAGTAATCAGTAATAATGTGGCATATGCACACGTTAGTTGTAGTTATATTCATGGTATGTCTAGAAACGTTTTTCGACAATTTAAACTTTAATTTCACATAATTTGCTCAATTAAACCTAGTCCAGTTTTAGCACAGAATGACGCGCTTCCTCATTTTTTCCCAATATATAATTTAGCCCACATTATGTCTACTCGTAAGATGTTGGATATTCTAGGATAGGTGTGGGTGGAAAGATGTAATCCAATCCAATCATGCCTACAAATGTTTTAAGGTTCCTAGTCACTTATTGGCCATTTAAAATTAAAAATATGAGAGTAAATTGGGCTTTTAATAGGATATTTAATTTTTAATATTAATATGGTTGGATTTCCTATTTCCTTGAGATAATAATCCGATCTGAATGCATAGTTAGAAGCAAATGCACGAAATGTGGATTTTCATTTTAAAGTCAATGTTCAAATCAAATATTCATGGCTGATCGTGGAATTTAAATGGCAAGTTTTGTACTGGAGGAATACGTTTATTTTTTTAATTATAATCTGATGTTAGGATTACAGTTTGGTGTTTGGTGACTATATAATATAACATTGGTATAAAAATCAGGGTCGTCACTGTTTACTCATTAGGTAGATGTTAACCTAGTAATAAGCGGCATACGCTGGGGCAGCGTATCCAGCGGTGGATCCGAATCGTCGGATTCCGGTGTTGGAACTG
>JAQFZX010003692.1:0-11026 GCA_034682405.1 Hydroisotoma schaefferi | reverse complement strand
TCAGTTAAATGTATAGTGCAGCACCCGTAGGTTATATCAATTGACTGGGCTCATATAGCTGCTTGGAGGAGGTTTTATTCTTTCAATAGCCATGCATGAAGACTTATATGGGGAAATGGTATCAAAAGGAGGGAATTTTAATTAAAAAATCAACTCCAAAGGCCGATTTGTGTTGATAAAGATTCTAAAAAGATAATATTTTCAGAAAATTTTAAAGGCTCCTTAAAATTTAGAAAATATAAGAACCATTGAAAAACGAATTTAAATATAGTTATAAATGTTTTTGGATATGATTTGTCGGATCCAAGTACAGCTCAAACCGAAATTGAATCAAATTATTGTAACAGTAATGACAGGAAAGAAACAGAAAAAGAAGTAAAAGACGTTAGAAAAACAAAGAGAAAGTATAATGATTAGAAAAGCAAAATCTAATAATGAAAAAGGATTAAAAACAAAAAACCAGTGAGTTACTTCAAAAAGTAAACAAAGTTTGTTTCAAACGAATAAGCAAAGAATAGAAATTAATAGAAAAAACCAACCAAAGACACGAAAAACGACTCAAAATGATAATGTCAATGCCAGATATAGGACAAATAGACAGATAAAGGGTTATTCGAGAAAAATTTTTGTACCCTTTATACATTTCACAACAATCATTTGGTTTTCCACAAACGTTTGTTTTTAATCAAAGAACAGGAATAATGTAAGAGGTAATTAGTTCATCTATCGGTCAGAAACAGCCTCTACCATCAAATGTTCAGCTATGAAATCCTGTACTGTCCTCCTTCCAAGCCTTTTTCCTTTCGTCAAAGTTTTTTTATAATTGACTAATCCGTATAGAATAAAACCTGAGATGGCCCGGTTGCAATACGCAAACCTGCACTTTGGTGTAGCCTCCTTGTTTCTATTTGGGGTCCAGCTTTGACCTATTTCTTGGTTTGTGGCTTTGGTGTTTGTTTTGGATTTTAATATATTCTTTTCTCGTAAAGGTATTAGGCAGATCGTCGTCCAGGTTTACGTGGGTTACGTAGGTTGCGTACGCAGTAAACCAATGTGAAGAAGGCATTTATAATAGAGCATTTCAATCAGTCATTTCAAGAGAGATTACCCTTTCCCTTTGAAACCTAATGATTGTCGCAAGAAATCGTGTATTATAAAAACTTAAGAACACAGGAAACAAGTTCTTGGTCAAATTGCAACTGTTGGAGTAACTAGTTCTCCCACAAGCAGATGACAATGTCCCAATTTAATCAATGTTATGGGACAAATCTTAGATTCTATTGCGTGAGAAGAAAACTTCCGTAAAATAAAAATGAAGCCGTTGGCATGTTTGAAAGAACATAAACTCAATTTGGAAGTATGTACCTTTCAGCAACGCTTGTTGCCATATGAGTTTATTGTGGCACGAATTGTAATACTCGGTTAGAATCTTGTCCAAAAATCTATCACATATCTCATGGTGATATCTTAAGCTGGTGAAGACAGGTTATCATTATCGTTGTCTCCTATTCATCGTAGGGTTTACACAGGAGCTAATATCTTTAAAGCAGCCTATTCACTTTCACTGACAACCACAACTCCATTCAAATTTCCGACACTCATCCAATTATTATCCATGGCAGATGCTCAGATAGGAAAGTATATGTCTAGTAAGGCAACAGCAACTAGAACCAACACATTTATTTCTGATGTTATGCATCACTCATTGATAGACTGTTTTACTATTTCAACGCATCCTTTTTCAATAATGTTCGACGGATGAAGTGTCAAACAGCAGAACCCCAGTATTTTGGTTTACATGCAATCTACTAAGAAATATAGAACTATTGTACACTTTAATAAGATGCTTAAGCTTGGAAAGTCTTCTACAGCCGAGGATTACAAGTTTGCTGTAACAACAGCGTTTGAAAAAGATATGCGAAAGTTTCTAGATATCGTAAAGGCCAATATTAATTCAGTTGAAACTGATGAACCCGCGAATATGCCACGCTTGCACAAAATTATTTGTGATTGGGTAGGAAGGCCAAACTTAATTACCAACGATAGGACAGCCTGCTCTCTGTTTGAAATATTTTGCGTTGCTCAGAAGCTGCAATTCGAAACTAGGACCACAATAATAACTCAATACTACTTCATTGGGTAAAATGACGTTTGACAAGCTGATCTAGGTTCTATTATATAAGGATAAGTCCTTTAGCAGAAAGCCGTGACGAGAGGAAAAAAGAAAGGGCTGAGAAAGAAGACACAACAGATATTCTTAGCTGAAGGGTGGATGGAACAGGCTGTTTCTGACCGTTTTTTGAACTTTCTACCTCCTACAACATTCGCGTTATGTTTAATAAAAATAAACGTTTGTGGGACACGTGGCCTCTGATGGTCAATTGGACTCGGTTTGGGTGAATAAATTCCATCATTTTGTCCCTCTATTTCTGATTGTAGCTTATTGGAGGAAGTTTAAGGTTTCCTACTGAACTGAATCGTCGATTCAAGTAACCGTCAGTCAGTCAAGCTCCAAATGAACCATTATTATTACAACCATGTTTTATAGAGGCACAAGCCAAAGGGGCCCGTATTTTAATCTTTACACCGGGTTTAGCATAAGCTTACAATCAACCGCGAAGAGCGTTATTCAATATGCGGAACCGCTTCATTCTTATCCTTTATTTGACACCAAGAAGGGCGAAGTCGATCAATCTTTACAGAAGCGCCATGGTTTTGACCCTTTCTAGGTGTAGAGAGCACACCCTCTCCAAGCAAGTCCCAATTATATGCTACCGCTGAGTCATTACCTTTTATTTGACACCAAGATCGGCCAAATCGGTCAATGTTTACAGTAGCGCTATACGTTTGAAATTTTCTAGGTCGAGGGGCACACCTCCTTCTAGAAAATCTCAATTATATGCAACCGCGAGGTCAATACCTTTCATTTGACAGCAAGATGAGCAAATTCTGTTAAGGTTTAAAGTAGGTTTACGTTTTGACGTTTCTAATGTAGAACGTCATAACGTACAATTTCCAAAAGTTCATATCCCCAAATAGATTTAAAAAGAAATTTTTCGAGACCATCTACAAGAAAATCGGATGAAAAATACTACCCTCTATCCATACTGACAAAGAATACATACTGGGCTTTATTACTTAGTTACGATTATTACCAGTTTACAATTGCATAAACTCAGACCTTTTGTGATATCTTATACATTCTCACTCTGCATCAAGTCCATTTATTCTTCATAATAAATTCACGCTTCATCGCATAATATCGTAGCCCTTTTCACTGCATGATCTTTCAGTGCTGCCAATATTATAGACACTAATTTGTACATTACCAGTCATAATTTTTTACAGTATTCATGTCAGAATGGCCATAATACCAATCCGTCTCACGAGTAAATTGAGATCCGACAAGACCATCAAAAATACGGATCATTTCATATCCATCAAGTCTTCTCAGTAGTAGTGCATATCCGCACATCTACACTAGGTAACAGGTTCTCTGCGTGCCTAATGCCCATTTGACGAGGAACCCCAAACAAATGAAGATTTGCGAGAATGTTTAGTCATTTTATAGAATTATTTTTTATCGAAACTTTGCTTGGCTACTGCGTGCCACTAAAATAAGACATCCACAACATTAGAATTTGCAGAAAAAGGTAGTAAAGGGCAATCCATAGGTTACTAAATTCGCCATCAAATGCCTGATGTATATCCACGACAATAATACAAAGTAATAGGACTGGTCTTCATTGAACTGAGGTAGCAAAGGAAAATAGTATCATTTATTGACAAATTTGGAAAGGATTATAAAGAGGACTCGTCCCCAACGGACATACAGAGCTCACTACTATGACGTTTAAATGCCATTGAAAGTAGGAAAACGGTTTCAGTGATGTTCCACATTTTGAAGTGAGAAAACTTCGCACGGTTTTATACTCTGAACTAAATTTATGCACAAAAAAGTCACTCATTAGTCCTCCATATCTATGATGGATAAACCAAATTCAAAGTCTGGGTGCCAATAATGTTTATATCTGGATTTCGCAGAAGTTTGAGCTGATCTAGGTCCACCATTACTTCAAACGGCGCTAGTTTTCTATTATTATAATCGTTTGGCATTTAACGGAAGGAAGCTATCTAATTGAAAACGATAACATAGACGTTTATAGACGGCAAGAAAACCAACCGGATGAAAAATATGAGAAGAGGATTTCATCATTATAGAGCTTTCTATGAGATTTCCTACTACTATTTCTGAAAATTGGAAGGACATTATAACCTTCACTCTAACACCTCAATTATGGAAGGATGACCATGCAGTTCAGAAGATACTTTTCCAACTGATAGAAAAAAAACTTGTAGCGGCGGAGTTCTTCTCTCAAACGTGGGTAACTTTAAAAGTGTACTTACACACCCTCTTTTATTGTAAGACGATTACATATCATAGGTTATCTACAATTTATTGCAGATGAAAGCTCGCAAAACTTCAGTAGTACCAAAACCGGCGAACAAGTGAATGAGTCCTTTTTCCTAAAGATATAAAACTAAACATTATCTGAGTATACTTTTTATTTGAATTTAATTTAATTTAGAGATATTTTCACCATAAAAAATACCGGATCTGAAGGACAATAAAGCTTGTGTTTAAGTTTACTTCAACGAGTGAAGGTTGCATGAGGTAGTTCTTTTATTACATTCTCCTTGACGCCACTAATTACGCCATGAAAATTCGACAAAAAGCATTTGGCATGCGAAACCAGCACAGTAATCTGCATTATATTTTATGTATCATAACTTCGGGAAAAAATAACATGTAAATCTCAAAGTTATTAAGAAAGCGCCATATTTAAAACGGAAAACATAAACAAAAGTCACACAATCGAAATGTTTCAGTTAATTTTTAAAACATTTCGGTTAGATTCCTCATTGAAACTCTCAAACAATAAAGGATGGATAATAAAATTTATATTCCTGGCTCATTTTGGCCTTTACCGTGGAATATTTTGTTCAATTGATGAGAAAGTATTAGGTACACAATAATGTTGTCCTGTTGCAAAAAAACATAACCTATTGCAGCTTAATGGAACGGCCACAAAGTTCATTTACGATGCGGATGGAATGTTTGTGTATTCGTGCACTGATCAATTTCAAAACCTGATCGTCATATTCAAATGATGTTGACGGTTTTTGAATTTTACTTTCTTGTAGTTGTTTTCGATGATAGTAGAGTGCGCTTTGAACCTGAATATGACGACAGAATGAAAGCAAGGAAGCTTAACACGTACGTCTGTGAAATTGTATTACGTCCATGCAATTATCATTTTTGGGATTGGATTCAGCAATTTCCTCATTAAAGCAGTTTGGGTCCATGTGGAAAAGAAAATATTATCGACCGAAATGTAGGCAATAAAAACAGCAGAATTGAATTCTGGCAGTGCAGTTTCAGCCTTGCCACAGAAACAGTATATCGTTCAGCTCAGTTTCTATTAGTGGCACCTTTATTTCTTCACTCTAACTCGTGGAGGAACGAGAATAGAGCTTCCGATGGTAAAAATTGGGTCCATTGCTGAACTTCATGTTATTTTCGTCTCGGTTTTGCAATACACTGCAGTGGTTCCGGACTCTGAATGCCACCATCTTTTTGGAGCAACGCAGGGCGCCGCCTTGAAGGATTTTAACTGGATTAAAGTCTTCACCGGAAGTTCAGATCCTTTTTTTGAAGATATTAAAACCTGGAATACTAACAATTTCAAAAACACCTGTGCCAAGATGGGGCGACTCTTTACACTTAGAGACGATCATTTTCATCCCAACTACCCATTTCTCACTTCCTTCTGCTTTTTGCTGAAGTTGTGTTATGAGGCACAAGGGGTAGTTGATGAAACGGCAAATACGCTTATACTGGCGTTGGGTAAAGACTATCAAAATATATATCCCAAACTCGGATGGAGGACTTACCTACAGATTGACCGGGAGCTATTTGGATTACCGCAACTCCACTTTTAGCATTCACTGGAGGAGGTGGTGTATTAAAAAGAAGCTCATGTCACATTACTCTGTTATATAACGTTACATTACTTCAGCTCAATGAACAAAGTAAGAGAAGAAATATCGTACTTAACTTAACAGTTAAATAGTTGCATTAACCGTATTATAGGTTGTGAGCAACAGCTATACAGTAATACAATTAATACAACAATCGGTTCTGGCTGTAAACAAATTGTTAATTGTGAACTACAAACGGCTAATTTAGTTATAATTGGCCTAAAATTCAATCAGTACTGTTACGCAATGCAAATAATGCAACATTTCTTACAATCAAAACTGCAAGGGAATGTTGTTGTCAACGGAGTAAAGTTACCTTAATCGCTGTCGATTATAGAACTGAAATGAGTCAGCAACAACAATTGGATCCTGTTTTAGAATCCATCCTCATGGAAATACAAAAATTTAAGGATGGCATCCACGGATTATATGCTTTTCACGCTGGATTACTTTATTATGTCCCTAATCCAACAACATTCAAATTAGTAATCGCATCATCCATGCGGGGACAATTCTTGGATTTAATGCATAATAGCAAGTTTGGTGGTCACGGTGGAGTACACAAGACATTAGCAAGATTACGTCATTATTACTGGCATTCAATGAAAAAGGATGTTATCAATTGGGTACAGTCGTGTATGTTTGTTAAACTATGAAACCAAACCTCCTTCAACAATTTGGAAAAATGTCTAGTTTGGTAATACCTTTAAGATGTTGGAAAAGAATATATGTGGACATACTTGGACCTCTATTACCAAAATCCAACGGTTATAATTATGTAGCAGTCGCCGTCGATGCTAATTCTCGATACATAGTCTTACAAGCTTTAAGAAGTGCTACTACAGTCAACTTGGCCAATGTTTTCATTTCCAAAATTATATATCAATTCTCTTTACCAAGAGAGATTGTCCTAGATAATGCTTCATACAACAGCTCTAATCTCATGTCTCTCATCCTAAAACAATTAGGTACAACTGCATTATATACCACACCATATACTTCACGTGCAAATCTCTCGTTGAGATATATCCAAAATGTAGAAACAACCCTACGTTCGTACCTACCTACCCATTCAAGTAATTGGGATAAGTATCTACCTCAAGTTGCATTTAATCTGAATACAGCACAGTCTAAATCAACAGGGTTTAGTCCATTTGAATTAGTATATAAGACGCTACCAGTAATGCCTTCCGACTTGGGATTGATTCCAGTAGGCTTTGAAGAAACTTCAGTTCGATCAATACAACATATCCAACTCCTTGCGAGTAACAATGTACTAAGAGCTCAGGAAATATCTTGGCGACGTTTTGATGATCATCATAAAGACAATGATTTAAAAATCGGAGAACAAGTTGTTATCCAATTCCACAATCTAGGCAATCTTGCAGGCTCTCGAAAGTTAAATCCAAAAACAAAGGGCCCGTTTTTGATTATTTCAATCCCAACACCACAAACTGCGGTAGTTAAGGAAATAAGTACTAACCGTATCCGTACCGTTCATGTAAAACGAATCCGACGACTTGCCATCAGAAACCCAGACTTGGATTATCCATTCGTATCACCTTCTACTGATATGATTCAGCCAAATGATAGACAACAACACGTTAGTTTTCCAAACTTGACTTCTGATAATCCCGATCTTCAAGTTCACCCTAGTGAACCAAGTCTTCCGCTGCCCACCTTACCCCAAAAATAACATAGGACACGCAGTGGACGTATTTCCCGTCTCCCAACCAGGCTTTAAATAAACAAAAAAACTTCCTGTCGGTTTTAGATAATGATGGCGGTATTCCAAGTAACCTTTCGATTATTACTCTTGGGGAAATCTTCCTTTCTTCCTAACGATGCTCTACCAATGATAGTTTCTGTGTCATCCGGAATCTACCTTAAACCGATGTCTAATGTGCTACTTTATTCTGAAGCTACACCACTAGTATTTGCCATAATAATTGAGATAGTTAAAGTTGAAGATTATGGTAACTTCATGATGAATAGACGCTGTCCAGCTGCGTCAAATATTGATTGTTCATACAGTCAAGCTCTACAAATCGATTTACAACATCTCAGTCAAAAGCTAAGCAGTGTAGAAAGTGCACTCACTTATAAAAAAATAACAACGGATCCCCTGCATATAGCTCAATTCGACGCACCACATAATAATACTAACAACGGTAGGAAAAACGAGTAATCGCTGCCCTTGGCGTCCTAGTTGGTGGTTATCTTAGTTACAAGCTCTCTAATCTATTCGGAAACCATCCGACGGAAAACGTCGATTCTAAGGCTATCTATGATGAGTTAAAATCCCATAGTACGACAAATGATGATGAGTTAGTAAGGATCCAATACTTACTCACTAGCTTAAGGCAACATACGAAGATAAGTCTCGACCAACTTGTAACTCCTACTGACAATTTCTTGGAAACTACCAAAAACCAAAATAAATACCGACCATTGGATGAGTATGACACTTTTATTCAGGACATTGGCATCCTTCCACTTACCCACTTTTGACACCGAACTTAACCTTCGACAGGATGCATTACTATGTTTTGATGGTTTAGTGCATCCACTTCTTTCTATGATGTTGTTTATCTCACTAAATATATTGTGGACAGTAGGATTTCAGTTAAGTGGTGGCATGTTACGTTTAGCAAAACTTTCCATTTTTTTTTGGAATCTTGGGATGGGACCAAAAGTCTTTTTGCAAGTCCTTATATTAACTCCCTACTTGTAAGAACAAGTAGGTACTCAATGCAAGGTTTTCTTACGACGTGGAGAATACTCCCACGCCTGTTCTCCGTAAGTCCCATCTGCTCCATCGACAGTGTCTTTAGAGAAGATGGGAAATTAGGGAAAATCCTAACAAGTAGACATACTTAATAATGTGGACAATACCAATAAGACATCCTGAAAGAAGTTGGCAATATCAACTTCTTTTCTTAACAATTATATTAGTAGGGTTTTGGAGTTCAGCCAATATACTTGATTAAACAATGTTCTTGAGTAAATAATACCTCTACGAAGGGATTCCGAATATTAACCTGTTTATGATCCATCAATTTATTACCACCTAGACGGCCAACTGCTTAAACTAGCTACTAGGACGGATGAATCTACTGTTATTCGTAACTGTCATAAACTAAAGAGTTTTAAGGACAAAATTTCAATAGTGGACGAACTACCTTGTGAAAATAGGGAACGAAGGAGGTGTTTTTACACCTCAGTAAAACTAGCAAAGTTAGAAAGGAAAAAGGTTAAATTCATCGGTTCAACCTTGTATGTAGACGGAAAAGTTCAAGAAAGAGAAGCTTAAGGGTATGGGATTGGCAACGAATACAAAGCGGATGGAAGTTTGGGTGAGAATGACATTGAATCTCAACTGGATGGGTATGGCAGCGAATCTAAGGTGGACGATAATGGCAGCGAATCACAAGCGGATGGATGTTGCAGCGGATCAGAAACTTGCCGCGAATCGAACAAATATGAGAATGGCAGCGAATTAGAAACTTGCAGCGAATCTAAAAAAGATGAGAATGGCAGCGAATCGGAAGCGAATGAGAGTGTCAGCGAATCGGAAGCGGATAAGAGTTACAGCTACTCTCAAGCGGAATGGAGGGGCAGCGAAGCTCAAACGGATGGGATGGAGAGGAGCAGCGTATGACAACTAGAAAACAGCTTTTATTGCACTCATGATACGGATTATTCATCTGAAAGGTCAGTAGACGAGGATAAGTATAACGACGACGACTTGAAAAAGTTTTTTAACGATAGGAAGCTATTGGAAATAATGAAAAATGTGTTAGATTGCATAATTACTCGTAAACTTGAGAGAGCGTTAGCCTTTGAAGTAATGACAGAATTTGATCGCATTCGTTGTAAGCAGAAACTAGATCTAGATTGCATCTGTGGTACTGAACTTAACTTGAATAAGATATTGTACACTGCAAAAAGTAAAGCATATCCTATGCCGGTAGTTATACAATTTTGAATGGAAATAAAGGAGGCTATTCCGCAAGTATAATTACATTTGAGAAATATCATAATGACAAGTGAGGATGAATATTGTTTTTGCAGACGTGTTAATTTAATTGAGTTAGTCTCATTTACTGAATTAGCTGTGAAGAAACAGGAATTAGTCAAACAGTTAGCTGAATATCGGTGAGAATGTTATATTATGCAATTGTTATATTTACAGACTTCGCTACTGAAATCTATGTTATATTAACTCCTTTTACCTTCCGTACCAAGGAGAATTTATTGTGAAAATCGAAAAGAGTTGGTTGCTATAATCTACTTGAATATATAAGATCACATTATTAGATTACACTGTTGAAACTTGAGGATTTTCTTATACATAGGGTTTATTTTAAAACTTAAGATTTGAACTTTGGAGGATTAACTTAATGAACTAATGAGATTGGAATCTGCTTGCATCAAATTCACTTATGCGGGTTAATTTAATGAACTAATGAGTTTGGAATCTGGTTGCATCAAATTCACTTATGTACAACATTTCATTGATTTTGAACATTATATTAATATCTTAAGAGTAAAAGTATTGTAATGCTTATTATTATGTCACTATGAGTTGTGTGTAGCGTGAGCTAAATATTATAAAATGACAACTGTAATGATGAAATATAATTGTTGCAGCTCCATGGGCGTGAGCCCGAAGGGAGCTTTGAGTCAAATAAATAAAATAAATAAATATTTGTTCACTCACTTGAGCATGAATCGTCTTTTCAAAACGTAAAATGTTTAAATTTAATCTGTACAATACCACGCTATTTTAACAGTTTTCTACTTATTTAATATTCCTGTATTCATAAATGTTGTGACTCTCATATTGCTTTACGCCACAATCGATATCTGGAGATAGTACGCGATGGATTTATTTCTGCTGCTAGTTGACCCCATATAGATTTACTATCTTTTGTTTCCCTTCTACGTTTTGTGGTGTCTCCACCAACTACCTAAAAATTTA
>JAQFZX010003691.1:0-11031 GCA_034682405.1 Hydroisotoma schaefferi | reverse complement strand
CCAAGGGTTTTTTTGGGGATATTTTCGAATTTTGATTGTTTGGCCCAAAAAACGGCCTTATCCGTTAAGCTTCTTTAACATTGAGATTATATTGATTTGTATTTGCATTTGTAGAGTAATTATCAGGAATGGAATAGAATTGGTATGATGATGGTCTGGTATAATTGTGATGAGATGCACGAAATGACAAATACCAATGGATAGTTTTGCACAATACATGGATAGTTGTTTATTATTATCATGTCATTATTATCTCGAGTCATTATATCCTAAACGAGGAAACCTGCAAGATTGGTCTATGCTATACTTACTTAACATGCACAAGTAATAGTTAATAAAACAAATAACATATTGTACAATAATTTCAGAGTTTTACCTTGAGATTTATTCACAATAGGAATGCCAGTCTGAGATTATTATTAATTAAACTAGATAATTAGGAAGTTGGAAAAAAGGTTCATAAGAATCTCAATTAATTTTATGAGATGTCCATCCTTCCCTAAAATTGGGGGTTGGATCGGAGCGTTGGTCACGGGGAATAATCCCATCGTTTCTGCAATGGAGATTAGAATACTCGAACCTTAAAGTTGTGTTCATCCCTTCCATACGGACAGTCGTTACTGCCACCGTAACAAACATCATACTTTGGGACACATTTCTCACTATTTTTGTACGTCACAGAAAGTTATCCAGACTGAACTTGATTGAGGGACTCTCCTTTCGTGAAATTATAAGATGTGTTAAATTCTGGAGCATCGGGATGTACAACTCTTGGTCACAATCTGCCACACCCTCCATCCACAAAACTCCCCATCTTTCCTATTTATTATTATTAATATTGGGATATTTTATATTCCTCTCAATTAGTAAAAACTATAACCTCTGAAATCACATTTATCTTCGTCAGAGTTATCTGGACCATTGGAAAAAAAGGAACGGTTGTATTTCTATTATTCCACACGAACCCATAACCGATAATTATGAATTAAAAATGGATGCTAATTTGACTAAAAATAAAAGAGTTAGTTTATCTTTTGGATATTCAAGAGGGGACCTTTCTATAAATCCACTTGTGGTCTTCCTCACACTAAAAATATTCTTCACATTCCCATTTATTATATCTCTATTAAAAATATATCTGAGAATAACTACAACAACTTTATTAATTGAAGACTACAAGGTTTATTGGGTCTTGATATAGTTTTTGACCCGTTGGTGGTAGGAATATTTGGCTTATCGGGCGTTGTTGGGCTTATCCACCCTTTCAGACTCCCTTTCCTCCACACACCCAAAGATAAGCCAATTAGCAACGTCGCAATGATCCCAAGGATAAGTGCTGACTTATTGCTCATTTATTTCGTTTAACTCAAAGGAATAATACTTTAACTTATGCAAAATTCGGATGCTCTCGCTTTCTGAAAAGTTTATGAATAAACTATTCTCTCATTTTGTGTAGTAATGTCATTTTGCTAAATACATTTGAGGAGTAAAAGCAAAGATGTAATAGATAAAGAATATTTTAAACAAGGGAAAACTTCCTTGTAACTCGGATTATTTATTGAATCCAAACAACGTTTCCTGGATTTACATAATAAAGATCCCCACCTTCCTTCCTATTTGTTTCAACTCCAGTTTAATTCATTTGAAGAAAGGAAGTACAGGGATAGGGCAGTTAATTATGGAAAAACCTTATAGAGAAAGCAAAAAAAATAGACGAAAATAGGCGAGCAAGATCCAAAGTTTAGCTCAAATCCCAACTTTATAGTACTTTGGAAAATACTATAAAAAGTTATAGACGTTATATCAATATTAGTAGACTATTCTTCATGTTTGAACTAAAGAGATTTAGATATCCCTGCCTCTATTTAGATATCCATTTTAGCTTATCATTTTCTCTGTAACCAAATCTCAGTAACAATTCCACCATTTCCACCGTTTCAGTTAACAAAACCTCCAATCCTCCTTCCTTCATCTCAACTCCCATTATGCTAATTTAATTAATTAGGAAAAGGTGGAATATACAAATTCCTCCCACTAATCTCAATTTCCTTATTCATTTTTACAGGATATTCAATTTCTCTTTCCATAAATCCTGGAAACCTTCGTTCAAATCTTGGATAAAAGTTCTGAATAAACTCACAAAACATCATCTAATATTTTTTCTGCTTCTTCTACTAAAAATATTTACAATAAATTGATACAATTTTAACTCTAGCTTTTAATACTTTTTCAGAAAGCTAATTAATTGGAGTAATTAATTGGCGTGAGCCCGAAGGGAGCTTTGAGTCAAATAAATAAATAATTAATTAATTAATTGGAGTAAAAAAAAGCAAATGTATGGAGTTCGTAGATTGAGATTCCTAGATCCAAAGTTGTTGAGAAGAAATCCCAACTTTATAGTACTTTAGAAAAGGGCTATACAGACAGATCCATTCCAGATTTTGCAAAATTCAACTTCTCTTTAGCATTTCTTTTTCAGCCAACATTAGCTTGAAATATTTTAAATGTATTAAATTTTAATCTTCAACCTAAACATAACTTTTATCCCTTTATGACCATATTATTATCATTTATTTTTACATTAGCTTCTTATTAATTACTATTTGCCTTATTTATTTTAAGATCCTATTTCCCTTTCCACTTCTACAAATGAGACAAACACGGGAAATAAGCCAAAAAAGCATAAATAGTAAATATTTAAACAAAATGGGGAATAAGGGCACAAATACCGTTCTAATTATTTTATAAAGTATAATCTAACTATAGTTCTGCCAACTCTAAATCATTTCAATTAAAGAACGTCCATTAATTTATAAATATGAATAATTGTGTCAAAGATTGTTTCCTAAAATCTCTAGCACTATCCCTTCTCCTCCTTTAAAAAATATTTCCACAGTATAGCAAATCTCCCCATCCAATCTTTCCTCATTCTGCTAAAGATAGGCAACAAGGATGGGATAATATTGGGGATAACAACAAGTAAATGTTAGACTTTGTAGTACTCTTCAAAAAGGGTTTGAAATATCCATACATTTCTCCTCAAATGAAACTCAGTATTGCTTATAAATTATTAAATCATATTTCCAACAATTACCATTAACTTTCGGTTATTTTTGTTCAGTAAATGTTTCTCATTTTTTGAAAAACATTCTGCGGATTAAGATGGCATAAAACTGGATTATTATTGACTCCAGTTTACAATTCCATTTACTAAATCCCCTTCTTTATTTACCCACAAGTTCTATTTCCATTTATTTTAAAAAAATTACATAATAAAACTAAGAATTCCCTTATAAATTTCCCCATGATATTTAATTCCAATCCAAACATACCCAAAACATCCCTACTCTCCAGTCAATTACCTTTGAAAATACAATAAATATGGCCACAAAAGTATCCTAAAGAGTCGTAATATTTGCTGAATAATAAGGACACAGATGGGATTCTTTTACTAACTACTTCTACTACTACTACTACTTGTACAAATCTATTACAATAAAATATTAAACAAAACGGAATGAGTCTGTCTCTAACACACACAGCTCAAAATAATTCTTGTAGTAAATAAATAAATAAATAAAAGTAAAGTAAAGAAGAGACTGGAGTAAGTGACAACATTTAGGTGACAAGATAATTGAATCAAATTAACCTGTCACTTCATTTCAACCACTTTTTTCCAACACAATTTGTTACTTTTGTTGCACTTCATCTCTCTCTTTTTCTACTCCATCTCTCTCTCTCTTATTTTATATTTTATTTCTACAAAAGGTTGGAGGAAATATTTGGAGAATAGAATAGAATGGAGGATAATTCTCAGCTCTCGTAATTTTTAGTTGTAGGGGGGATTACATAATTTGAGACTACTGAAAATGACAGAGGGTGGTCCGGGATTGTTATATCCCGATTTCTATACCAACATCCAACTTTACAACTCTTTATACAAGGGAAAAGGGGTGTGTGTCTGGCTTGGAGGTTTCAAAAGGGGAGAGAGAGAGAGAGACAGTTTTTTTGGGATAGAAACATTAGTTACACACGGGTAGTTTTAGTGGTAGTACCACCGGGTAGGGACACTAACAACGGGTAGAAGATAAATACCACCAGTGCTACTACTCCTTCTACTTCTAACCAGACTTTTGGAACAGATTTTTAAAAGCTTAAATAGGAGAGAGAATCATTAGCAGAACCGGGTAGTGGGGAGTAGTTGCAGTAGTAGTGGTAGAGGTTGCGGGTAGTACAACAAACCTGGGTAGTAGTTGTAGTAGTAGTAGTAGCGGGTTGTAACAAAACATGTGAAGTAGTAGTAGTAGTTTGCAGTAACAAACCGCGGGTAGTAGTAGTAGTAGTAGTAGGAGTAGCGGGTATTGAAACACTTGGGTAGTATAGCAGCGGGTAGTAAAAATACACGGGTAGTATAGTAGCTGGTAGTAAAAAAAGACGGGTAGTATAGTAACGGGTAGTAAAAAACACGATTAGTAGTGGTAGCAGTAGTTTGCAGTAACAAACCGCGGGTATTAGTAGTAGTTGTAGCAGTAGCGGGTATTATTTAGTAGCGGGTAGTAAAAAAAACACGGGTAGTATAGTAGTACAGTAGCAGTAGTAGTAGCAAAAGTAAAAGTGGTAGTCGTAACGAGACCTCTGATCGTAAATAAGAGAGAGAATCATTAGCAGAACGGCCCGGGTAGTAGTAGTGGGGAGTATGAGAAACGGGTAGAAACGGGTAGCAGGAGCGGTGACTGGTGGTAATCGATGATGATGATGATAATGGTTAATGTTTTATTCCTAAACACGTACTTACTCCTCGTGTTATAAATGAGAAGGGATTAGTAAACCGCTAATGATCTGAATCTAACGACGACGACGGAGGAGAAAGTATTAATTGAGACGGATAACACGTGACTAATTATTATTAACTTTACACATTTTACATTTATACATTCCTACATCATCACTACACACAACCACAAATAACTTATAGTCTTTTCATTTTAAAAAAAACTGGATAATTCCATACCAAAAACCTCAGCAGGTTTATTCCAAAAACTCTGGTTTAAATATTAAGAAATATTGGAAGGGGCAAATAGGACATTTATTCCAGTTTCTGTCAGGTTAAGAAATGTCTGAAACGGTTCATATGAATATTTATTCATATAAAAGATACTATAAAAGAGGCAGTTATGATGTCTCAAGATGAGTGGAAGATGATAAGAGGAATGTTGCAATTCAAGAGTAAACAATTCTTTAGAAATAAACTCAAACTGAAATAAACTGAAATAGGAGAGATTTATTCTGGAGAAGAAGGGACAAGTGGCCGTTTTTAAGAGTTCCTCTACTTTTCCCTTCAAGGGCCCTTCTTCTTCTTCCTTCTTGAAATATCCCTTCAAAATAGAAATGAATTTATAGAGACGGACTTTATTATTTATAAGGTATTTAATTAAAACCACACCATCATCAGTCATTTCCTCCCTTTAGTAATATATTTTAGAGATGCGGTTGTTGGTGGAATTTAAGGGGAAGTTGTAGCCAATATTATCTTCTTCTTCTCCTAAGTAGAGATGAGATCATTAAGACTAACTCCCTAAACCACTACCACCACAATAACATCCTATATAGTAACAAGTAAGTATCAATAATCCCGTTTTATGGGGAATGTGGAAATGTGAGATGAGGAAGGCCGAGTGTTACAAATACACATTTATTAATTCAATGATGAGCACAGTGAGCGTGATCGTAATGATCAGCCTTCCTCCTTTACATTTTATACAACAGTATAGGACTAACTAATGACCAACCTTGGAATCCAACCCATTAGTAGTAATAGTAATAGTAATAATAGTAGTGTAGTAGTAGTAGTAATAGTAGTAGTAGCAGGAGTAGTGGTAGTAGTAGTAGTTGTAGTGGTGGTAGTAGTAGTGGTATTAGTAGAAGTAGTAGTGGTACCGGTAGTAGTAGTAGTAGTAGTAGTAGTGGTACCGGTAGTAGTAGTAGTGGTACCGGTAGTAGTAGTAGTAGTAGTAGTAGTAGTAGTAGTGCAGTGGTAGTATTAGTAGTGGTAGTAGATATAATTTCCTATTGAAAGTAATTATAGTAAATAAGTAAGTGTGGTGGTCTCACTATCCACGTGGGGTTAGTTTAATATTAAAAATAATGGGGGCTGGAGGAACGTGACAAAATAATCTATCCGATACTTTATTTATTTATAATTGATCATTAGTTTTATAACGAGGAGAAGGTTAGGACGGAGTTATATTCTCCAATTTAACACTTTTAACACGTTCTTTTATACTATTTCTACAACAATTAATTTCAAAACAGAACACTACCAACAAAAATACGGTTATTTTTTTTGCACACTTTCTTTACCAATTCTTATACATTAAAATAATTCACTACTACTACTATTACTACTACAACATTACTACTACTACTACTACTACTCCTACTACTACAGCTACTACTACTCCTACTACTACTACTACTACTACTACTACTACTACTACTATGCATTAGATCAGCGTTCAAGAGTTTGTCAGATTTGATGAATAATATTGTAATTTGTGTCCATTTATTTCTGGTTGGTTAAACCAGAAGGAATATGAATATGGGAAGATTAAACTAAATCGAAACGCTTTTCCCACAAAAGAGAAACCAGGGGCTTTTTATTTTTATTTCCCCTGTAATTTTTAATTTAATAAAAATGTAATATTGATTGAATTAGAGAGGAGTCCCTGGAGGGAGAGAGGATAGATTTATTACTTTCATTCATTTCCCTTCCTTTCTTCCCCATAAACTCCAACTAAAGTTAAGATACAATTAATTCCCTCAACCAGAATATACTTTAATCTAATAAATCCAGTAATAAATATCCATTAGAAGAGAGAAATAGAGAGGAATGGATTAGTTCAAGTCTCTCTAAACGGATTAACTAATAAATAAATAAATCGTTTAATAATAATCCCACATAAAGGATAGAAGGGACGTTTATTAATTCTGTTATTTATTTCCTCTATTTCTCCTGGGGAGGGAGGAGGGGAAGAACAAGAAAGTCCTTTCTACAACTAATCCATTATATTATTATTTTATTTATTATTATATTTATTATTATTAAATAATTGGATGATAGGGTGATGTTGGTCCTGGTGGTGGTCTCTTCTTCTATTCTCACAATAATATATACCAAATTATACCCTTTAAACAACCAATTCTTAAATGGGATAAAGAGCAGGGATAATCATCCTGTCCTAACAATCCCACACACATACACACACAACAACATCATCATCTGCATTTATACAAGGAAATTATAGAGGGAAGGTGGGTGGTGGACAATATATAAAATCATACAATTAACGTCTCATAATAATCATCCATTTATCCCTGTCATTTATCTCATCAAAACTCACAAAATTGAGCTGGTATTTGTGAATAGAATTCACCAAAAAAACGCTGATTTTTTATATAAAAAAAAGTGCTGCACCGGATCATATTGTTATTTTGAACATAATAAGAGAGAGAGAGGGATTGTATTTTGTTGTGAAATATTTTATACAAGTATTTCAAAGCGGATAAAATAGTAGATTTATGTAAATAATAATTGTTTAGCCCTATTTCCCATAATATTCCCTGGAATAATGGTTCCGGTGTTTAAGTGATGGATAAAAAAAGTACAAGAAGAAATTAGTACCGTCTTTCCCGTTCTATAGGTTGATAAGCCCCATTTTTCCTTTCTAAAATAAGCCGCATCAATAGATAACCCGCAGTCAGAATATATGCTTACAGCATTATTTAATGGTAATCGGTAAACACGGGAAAAGTTCCATTCTATCTCTTTAAAAGCAAATAATAATTTGGAAACGAAAGGCAACTTTGAGTTCATCTGATTTATAAATTTATAAAAACTTTGTGCATATTTCAATTCTTTCAGGATGCGTGACATTTAGTGACACATAGTCAACTGCTAAATATTCCAATTTATCCATACACCTTTCTTCTAACAAAATCAAGGTCTTACTAAAACAACTTTAACCAGGTTGAGCATTTTGTGACCGTCCCACGAGGTTTACAATCGTTTATTGGTTTAAGAAGTTGAAAAATAGGACAACTTCCAAGTTCTTCTTAGCCTATAAATGGTGCGCATTTATTAAGCAAAACAGAATTCGACAGCTTTTTGTTCAAGAAATCTCAACAAAATGACAAACTTTCAATAATTTATGTCCAACAATTAAAAACGGCGAACAATATTTCATCTAGAAACATAAATTGGGGATACATATGAATGGATGGCTCGAAGATGATTAATTTTTATTCCATACATAACCCGCTATTTTGCATAAGCCGCAAGCCCTCAAATTCCCTCTTTTTTAACTGATAAGCCGCGGCTTTAAAAGCTACAAATAATGTAAATGTGCATAAAAGGGATAAAACATTCAATCCTACTCCAGTTTTTGTTCAACCAACCATAAATCCATATAAATCCATATTTTCTGAAATAAATAGCCCAAAAGAAAGACAAATTTTACTGTAAGACAGCCAGACAAAATATCCTCAATACTTACAATACATTTGTAAGCTAAAGTGATGGAAATGTGAGGTTTTTAGATGTGAGTCTCGCAGTTAATGAGCAGAATTCAACTTAAAAAAGTCCCTGTCTCTCCAACTTTATTAAACGTCTATTATTATTTACTTATCTACTGTTTTCCCGAACCGTTTTAAACTATTTATTTAGTTAACTGTTCCAGTTTTTTGGAGGAAGCACAAGTATAAGGATTTTTATTCTATTTTCTGCCAACATTTCCCGTATTCCAAAAATTGTACAGAATGTTTCCCATGTTTTTTCTTGTTAAGTAGAAGGAGAAGAAATTAAATATTCTCCTAAAATGAATAAGGAAATTCACAAATAATAATAATTTTATAATAGAATCCATCCACCACATTGGCCCAACTTATTTAAAAAACTGGAGAATGATAAGGAATCACTCTCCCTTTTCCCCTACAATATTATATTTTATTATGTATAATTTTAACATTGAAAGATAGCCCTATTAATTATATAACATGAGAATGATAGCATGCGGCTTTATTAACGAGGGCGGCCTATTGATAACGGAATATGCTACAACGACAAGAATTATTTCCAGCTCAAATACACCCGGACAAATTCTGTTTTTGTATTGGAATATTTTATTCCAATATTTTTACAACTAGTCGTAGCAGAAAAAATGGGATTCTCTCTTTCTGCTTTTTCATCCTTTTCTCATCTCTAATCATAATTTTCTAGCCATATTTATACCCTTTCAGTTCGGCATGAAATAACAACTACGAAAGAAATCAAATATCGTTCGAAAATCCATAAACCAATCAGTCCTATTCCTACCTAATTATAAACTAGAAGAGAATAATGAAGAAATGAGGAAAATGTGGTTAAAAAAGAGATTTTTAAGTTGAATATAAATAATAATAACTACTCCTGCCCTTTGTATGATTTTATTCATTATTGAGATACAATTATTGAGATAATAACACTAACAATAGTCAGTCGGTGTATCGTAATAGTAGTATAGTAATATGTGTTAATATGGAGAAATACAGGAATATTTATACCCTTTTACAAAAAGTACTATAAACTTATGAGGAAACGCCTATCGTTTCCTTTTATTAGAGTTAGGACGATTCAATCCCACCACCACAATTTTGGAATTATTATAAAGATATTATTATTTATAGTTCGGAGAGAGAGGATAAGGATTTAGTGGATTTGGAACCACATCGGAGACAAAAATAGGCTTTTTTTTAGCACTTTTCAACCCTATTTTATCTAGTCTATCCAACATCATCACAAAACTATCACAATTGTTATTCTTAAGGGATGTCGGATTTGTAAAAATTATACTAAACAATAGAGATTCTAGTTTAGTCCATCATTTACAAATTTACTCATTTATTCAAACTTTTAATGGAAAAGGATTAATTAATAAATACTACTCTTTTTTACTCAAACTGCCTCACTCAATCCGCATTAATCCTTCCATTCTTCCAACTTGTAGAAAAATAACTGCAGGGTTAAGTGTTAAGCAATATAGAAAACGTCCTCTTATCAAAACCCCTATCATTTTAAAACCACACAATTATTATTCACGTTAAACAATTATACTTTCAATACAAAATGGAATACTTTAAACTCATTCAGGACGTTTATATTTTTGGTCCAAAAGCTTTAAAAAAATGTGGAATAAAATGTGATATAGAATAAACGGTGGTAAAAACAACTAAAAAACCTTAAAATGTCTTCAATAAAGCGCATGAAATTCATTGAAAGATGTCACATTAACAAAAATACTAAATAATTGTATATTTTAGCCCTCATCATTCACAAGATTATTCGTTTAAAAATAGTTAAACATTTAATTACAATGACCAAAATTATAGTGACGGAATTGCCAAATAAACTGCCAATTTTGGGGTTAAATTGCTTACTTTCCGTCTAAAACCTTTAATAAATATCCAATAATGAAATGGAGTTTAAACGATATGGTAGAAAATGAGTAAAGCGTATGAATTGTGCATTCAATTTCCACCAAAAACTTTAACCCCCTCGTCCAAAACGGAAGGGTTGGGTTTTTAGTGATTGGGCATAGTTGGTCGCCGGGTAGGCGGACACAAATCCTCCAATCCAAAATACAATCCTCCTCCGTTTTTTTATAAGTAGTCCAGTTTATACTATAAACTGAATGTTGAGAACCCAACTGACGGACGCATCATCCCATCCTTAAACATATACATACCAAAGTATACGGAGGATACAACGGTCGTAGGATCAGAAACAACAAAATAACGCTCCTTTTGTCACCATTTATATCTCAAGTTATACAAATAATACTCAGGTTTTTTAAAAATTATTTATAACTAACCCAACTCAATTACACAAATTACTCCCGCTGGATTAATTCCCCGGATTAACGGGGGGGGGGGGGGGGGGGGGGGGGGGGGGGGGGGGGGGGGGGGGGGGGGGGGGGGGGGGGGGGGGGGGGGGGGGGG
>JAQFZX010003690.1:0-11037 GCA_034682405.1 Hydroisotoma schaefferi | reverse complement strand
TTGTCATTCTCAACCGTTATTTTTTAAGAAATTTAAATAATGCCCCTATCTACATATATCAGAGACACCCGGTACATTTTTTGGAAGTTTTTTTTTGTTTTTTTTTTTTTTAAAAAGCGTTAAATATGCGGGTTTTGGAACTATTCAGTGGAATTGGAGGGTTACATTGGGCCTTGAAGAGTAAGTTGATAAAAGTTTGGTTTTTTTGTTGTAATTTTTGTGATTTTTTATTTAAAAATGGGTTGTTTGTTTTTGCTAACTGTTGATTAATTAACTAAATTATGGCTGGAATTGTTAAAAATATTGTGAAATTGTGATTGCGAAGCTTTTATGGTTTACTTTGGGTTTTTTGGTTGCAGTGACTGGGATAGATTTTGAGGTAGTGGCAGCCGTAGAAATCAATACAACCGTTTGTCAAACTTATGTCCATAACTTTCCAGATGTTAAACTGTGGAATAGAAATATTGAGAGTTTGACTGCCGAGGAGATAAATAAATTGGAAGTGGATGCCATCCTTATGAGTCCTCCTTGTCAGCCTTTTTGTCGGTAGGAAGGAGGAATATTTGTTTGTATTTTTTTTTATTGTTTAGTGTAATTTTTGGAAGGATTAACGCTGAATTTTGTAATTAAAATAGTACGGGACTTGGCGAAGGTTCGAAGGACAGCCGTTCATCCCCCTTGAACCATCTACTGGATATACTCCCTTCCGTTCATTTCAAGTATATTTTCTTAGAAAATGTCCATGGGTTTGAAAGTTCGGATGCTCATAAACAATTATTGGATACGCTGGACAAGTGCAATTTTTCTTGGGTAGAATTCCTTCTAACCCCTTCGTCTTTCAATGTACCTAATTCTAGATTACGATATTATCTCATTGGGAGGCATAAGTCGATACCGTGGTCTTTAGAATATAAATACGAAGATGGCATTTTAACAGACATTCCTCCAGCAGCTGGGCTAAATAATAATTATATTTATCGTAGAGTTGTAGAAACTCAAGAGACACGATGGAGTAGCTATAAATATGCAAGTAGTTTGAGTGGTAATGCAGGAAATGATTTACACCATGAACGAATATTAAATGACGTTTTAGAAAATTCAGCGGAAATGAACGGTTATCTAGTTCCTTCTCGTGTAATCGTTAAGTATATCAATGCAATAGATATTGTTCAACCAAAGTCTAATCAATCATGTTGTTTTACGAAGGCGTATTCGCATTATCTGACTGGCACTGGCTCACTGTTAGACATTGGCCTTGATGTAAATGATATAAAAACAGAGGATAGAAAATTAAGGTATTTTACTCCCAAGGAAATCGCCAGATTAATGTGTTACCCTGAAGAATTTATGTTTCCTTCGGATCAAACTAAGAAGCAGAGGTATCGAGCATTAGGAAATAGTGTTAACGTCTATGTAGTAGCTATTGTATTAAGTTTTCTGTTTTATGATAATGCAGCATCAATAAATACAGGTTTATGAAATAAAGTTATGAGAGCTTTATTGGGGTTTATGCTGCGGGCCGTTTCATTACTTGTAAAACGTTAAATTAAAGCCATTTATGTCCTTGATTCTAATTGAAATGATGGGAGTCTATCTAAATCTGTGGATAGGAGTAATTTACTCAAAGTGGTACTTGAATATTTACAATTAAATTCCATAGTGAATTTGTTGTTATTTCACATGTTTAAGAAATCGCTTGTACTTCAGAAAGTATCGCTATTTTGAAAGTACAAATCAAGTACTCTCAATTTCCCAGTTTGTAAATGGATTACCACGGATTTCATACCGTCGACCTCGGAAACGGTCGCCGTATATTGTGAGTTAACTTTTCTGACACGTATGCAAAAGCTAAAGGTAAATGTTGCATTTGAAATTTTAGTAAGAAAAGTCGAGATTTGATTGCTTGTTCACCACCTGCGGATCTTGATCCAAGGACTCATTTAAATGGCCCTTTCATCTCGATTCGAAAAGTTCAAAAGCATCAAGAGCTTGCTCGTTTGGAATCCTTAGAGGTTAGCTTCGGTTATTTGGTGCATAACAAACGCAAAGTTCTACGATTTATGACATGAATGATACATGCACAAATTGATATGTTAAATACCATATTCCGCGTTGCACATCCCCCTTAACTTAATTTGTCTTTGATAATACAGACTCGCAGGGCAAAGCTACGCAAGCTGATTGAGTGTGATCGAAAAAAATGGCAGTGTGAATTATCAAAACAAGGGCTGACGCTGTACACTGACACCCTCTTGTAAAATAATCAATTGGCAACGATACGGGAAACTGACGGCAGATTTCATTATCTCAACGAAATCATAAATCATCATTTCTATAACGTCTCTCCATATTATTTTATGGACACGGAGAGAATGCTCTAGTATAGTTTTAAGTCCACTAAGCTGTAAAAGTAACTCACCACTGCACTACTGTAAATGTATTATTTAATTACCTGAAGGAAATAACATTGCTTACGTGATATAAATAATTACCTAGGTATATGGACACAAATAATTTTAAATTAGTGCATTTCTGTACTTGGCCCGATTTTTTTTGTAAGAAATGATCATTCAAGTATCAGTCTTCTTTACCTGGGCTGGGTATTTTTCAAACGCTCATTTGAGTTGAGTATCTGACTGAGCCTCTGCTTTTTGCATTACCAAAAGCTTTTAATAAAGATATGCAAACTAAGAACGATCAACAATTTTATCTTGGGGCTTTCATTTCAGAGTTGTGGTATGTTATAATTGTACGGTAAACACTGATTTCATTGACGTGTAACTTTGCAGTAACCTGACCTCATGTCATATGAGCCCTTCGTATATTTAAAGTAGTGTTTAGCGTTTATACCTTTACTTTACATGGACGTAAGAAATCATTTGCAGTCTTCCCGAGATATTTCATGTCATTTACATACAGGAAAAACTCACGAGTCTCCTAACAATCAGTAAACTACTAGCGAGGATGTTTTCAATAATTTGTATGATAATGCAAAGCCCAAGTTGTAAAACGGTGTTTTTAGAAAAAGTCATTGCGACGATTCTGAGGGTTCCACAATAAAGCCATAATGACGGCAGCCTACCTCCGGAGATAATTCCAACCATGCCATGCATGTAAACAGAGTAAATATACATTTAATTAACCTGTCAGTTGTCAACATCTCTGTCATCAACTAAAAAATCAAACTTAGAAGGTGCAATTAAATTAATAAATCAATGCTTCCAGAAGTTTTACATTCAGGAAAAGAACGACGGATGATAAAAAAAACAGTGGTGATGATCAATTTATTATTGCTCATACCGCATTATTATTACCGCAACCGTAAAGGAAATATTATGGAGATAAACTAATCATCGGTCTACTTTGGTCATCGATTGATTACATGACAGATTTACTAATCAAACTCATTAAATAATAAACCGTTGCAAACAGGCATAGCCAAGGGATGAAATTGCTGAGTCTGAAACAAGCACGCGATGTAGGCGGAGTGTGTACGCGGTTTGTTCGAAGTGTGCGCAAAATCTGTACGGAGTGACCGCGCGATGCGACCGGAATGACCGCGCGATATGCCCACGGTGACAGCGGAATGACTGCGCGATATGTCTGGAGGGGCCGCGCGATGCATCCAATATGACCGCCCGATGTGTCTGGAGTGAGCGCGCGATGCGTCTGGAATGACCGCGCAATGTGTCCAGAGTGACCGCGCGATGTGTCCGAAATGACCACGATGTGTCCGGTGACTCCTCTCATAACCCCCAGGCCCCTTGGGGGTGTTGTGTAAAGTTGTTGGCCTTTGTGGTGCCATTGGACACTAGAGTCTCAACATGTCCCATTGTGACTTTTGCCCCCACCACTCCCCTCGAGGGTCACCGAGAGTGCCCACATTGTGTCCTAGATAGTGGCTGACATTTTTGCTACCATTTGGCACTGAAGTTGCATCTTGCCTCTGCGTGACCTTTGCAAGGGCATAAATTTTGACCTGAGGGTCGCGGAACTATTTCGACACCTGTTTTGAATTTTAATACTTAGTACTTTCAAACTATACCATACTTGATGGGGGTAATCATGGACGAAATTGTGACCTTTGCCCTCACCCCCCAGGGGGTGTGACCGATTTCGCTCACATACAAAGTTGACATTTGTCGGGACCCCATATGTCGATATCCGAAAATGAAAGTTGAAAAAGTTGAACCGTTTGGGGGTGAGATCGTGGAGACATACGTACGAACGTACAGAAAGAGCATTTGGCATAAAGGGATTTCATCCCTTAATTATATTAAACCCTCAAGCGTTTGATTTATTTTGCATGTTCATGCCTGGAAGAATTTTAAATTGTCAAGTTTCGTTTAAGATACAAGAATCTGATTATTAGCAAACGATTGTAAATAATTTAATAAGCTTTAATAACTGATCATTCGTAATTAAAATGACAATACAATCACAGAAGTCTCATCTCTATTCTGTGCATGCATGTATATTCAATCTATCCTTGACACTTCTATCAGAAACATATCCGTATTTACGGCAATAAAACATGACTGTTTAAGAATTAACCACTCCAGTCACACTCTGGTCTTACTCTAATTAAAGCATATTTTTATCTCTCATTAGCAATCAAGGAAAAAATAAAATGCATATAATAATTTTGTTCACTTTTATTCTAACTTCTTCTCAACTTTCCCAAGCCCAGCCAGGATACTGTGACGCTGTGATTTGCTTACCAAATCAATTTTGCGATACCGATAGATGTACTTGGCAATACAGTCTTGGAGAAAGTTGCAGAGGTCGTGGACAATGTCTGCAGACCAATAGCGACTGCATGGACGACGGTTCCGGCTCAATGACATGTCAGTGCAACGCTAACTTCGTCCAATCTAAGGATAAATGCGTTCAAGGCTGTTCAGCCGATGCCGAATGCAATATATTTTCTCGAGGGTCCTTCTGCCACGCCCAACTAAAGGGCTGCCTAGACCAGGTAGACTTAAATCAAGGATGTGACGATACCGCAGGGGATAGTCAATGCAAAACTGAAAAAGCATCTTGCAGCGAAGAGAGGTGCCAATGTGGACCTATTTTTGCAGAGAAAAATGGCATATGCATCGATCGCTGTACAAGTGACAATGGGCTATGTTCTGCGGCCCAATATTGCGAAAATGAATCGGGACTTTGCAGGACGAAATCCTCTTTAGGTGGAAGTTGCACCTCAGGAGACCAATGCCTACCCACAGGGTCTGAATGTAACGAAGATACTTGCAAATGTTCCTTGGGGTTGGGATTCGTAGAATATTATGGTTCCTGTTTGCCCTCTTGTACCCCCGGATCATGCGATCCAGGGCAGTACTGCGCTTTGCCCTGGTCTATCACGGGTATGCTTTGTTTTCCGCAATCTGGATTAAACCAACAGTGTTTTTCCAGGACGGATGATACCCCATGTTCAGATGCTGAAGCAGATTGCATAGATGGCCTGAATCTGTCTGCAATCTGTGAATGTAAAAGTGCCTTTGTCGAGAAAGATGGATCCTGTCAGAAAGCCTGTGACCCTGCGGAGGATTGCCAATCCGGTGGAGAGTTTTGCAATACAGAAACTCGCTTATGTGAAGTGAAACGAGGATTGGGAGAAACATGCTTTACTCCAGAAAACAATTCGGAGTGTTCTGGGCCCAACGCCATTTGTCGAAGTGCTTCAAATGACGAGTTTAACTTGAGATGTACCTGCTCTGATGGTTTCCTTGAATTTGGGGGTACATGCGTTGCAAAGTGCACGAGTAGTATCAAAGACTGCTCCGACCAACCTGGACAGTATTGTAATACGGGATTTGGAGTCTGCTCCCCTAAAATCGAGCTGAGTGGACTATGTAACCCTGCTGGGGATGAGGACCAATGCAAAACAGAGTTAACTAAATGTAAACCGGAAACCTCTACTTGCAGTTGTGACGGCGATCTGATCGAAGACTTGTCTAGCTTAAGCTGTGTGGCGAAATGCAAAGTCACCAATGACTGTGGGGACAGGGAGAAATACTGCAATCCGACTACTGGGGGCTGCTTGTCTAGAATCCCTCTTAATCGAGATTGCATAGGTGAATTTGAAGACGAATGTATAACTCCTGACGCAGAATGCTACGATGTAGAAGATAAGAATCAAACAATGGTATGTACTTGCAAGGGTGGTTTCATAGAAAGGGGGAATTCATGCATCGCGAAATGTACTGACGCTCTGAACGATTGTAACTCCAACGAGTTCTGTAACACGGAGAGTGGTCAATGTCAATCAAAAGTTGAATTGGGGAATGGGTGTGCTGCCGATGATCAATGTTCCAGCGCCGCGTCCGAATGTTTGGGAGATGAGGGAGATAAGCGGTGCAAATGTAAGGAAGATTATGTACAGTGGGTCAATACATGCATTGGTAGGTGTGACGTCGTTGATCAGTGCGAACAAAAACAGTACTGCGATACTGGGACTGGACTCTGTAATCAGAAGAAGGTGCTTAACAAAGACTGTTCGGAGAGTTATGAATGCCTCAACAACAACGCGGTCTGCCAGGAGACAACACTAAATAGAAAAATATGCTCTTGTGATACATCCAATGGGTACCTGGAAGATCGAGCATTGTGTATTGCCAATTGTACCAGGGAAGCAGTCTGTGATTCGAATTTGGAGTTTTGTTCAGCGTCGTCTGGAAAGTGTGCTAACCGGCAGCCAATTCATTACTCGTGTACATCTTATGGCTCACCTGAGCAATGCCTGGGAAACTATGTCACTTGCAAGGACAAAGGAGAATGCTCCTGTGAAGATATTGCTATAGAAAGTATGGATGCAAAAAGATGTCTCAAGGTATGGCAAGATTATTAAAATATACCTTCATTCTTTTATAAACGATCTCCTAGAAAGCAGTTTTTCTGTGAATTTAAAAAGCTTGCAGAAAAACTTGGAGAGGAATGCGAAGAAGGTCGACAGTGCTTGCCTTTGGATGTTGGTGGCCAGAACCTGACAGACTGTGTAAGCGATCTTTGCGGATGCAATCCTGACAAGGCTGTCGCAAGTATAGACACTACCAAGTGTCTGAAGGTTAGTTAATTTTGCTACATTTTGTACCGTCAAGTCAACCCACTGACCAGGATCACAATGCTCATTGTTACAGCTAGCGATGACGTTAGGTGAAGAATGTGAAGAGCCGCAACAATGTACCCCTGTTGGAGCAGGAAATGCTGCCATAACCGATTGTCAGACTGGTGCATGTGCGTGCAAACTTGACGTCGCCATCGAAAGCTCGGATTCAAAGCGTTGCCTTAAAGTAAATTACATGAAAGAAAATCCTTTAATGACACCTTGAAACCAAGTTACCAAGTTAATATCTTAAACTAACCATTTTACTTCCTGTCTAGTTGGCCAATGCACTCGGAGAGCAATGTGAAGATCCAGCCCAATGCTTTCCATTGGGAAACGAAGGCAAAAATACCACCGATTGTGCTTCCAATAGTCAATGCACTTGTACTTCAACAAGTATTCTGTCAGAAGGTCGATGCTACGTTCAAAAGCTAATTGGAACGACTTGTTCAAACACTAAAGAATGTTCCGTCGGGATCGAAGGAAGTGTGGAATGTGATACTACTTCAAAGATCTGCAGTTGTCCGGCTGGAAACACGATTCAGGAAGATAAGAAAGCTTGCATACTTGACAAAAGTGGAGCAGCGTCTGTGGTTTTCAGCATATTTACCCTATTATTCTGCCTATTACTTACAACAGGTTAGGTACGAAGGTTGATAAATTAAAAATTAGTTAGTAATTGACGTGCCATACTCCTTTTACATTTAAGCCAATGAATAAAACTTAACTATTAAGAAAGAATAATTTTTGCATGCTACGTTAACGTTTACGCCTCTCAGTTCGGCTTCTACAACAAAAGAAGTGATGAACAACAGATGTAGATACAATTAAAAGATTTTAATTACTGAATAGCACAGAGAGAAGTTCAATTTAACTACATTTCTTCCATTACATTCTAAAACTGCAGATAAGAAAGGAATTACTGGCTAATATCCTACCATTTCCCGTGAAAGAAAGACATAATTTAATTTTCGTTGTTAGCTTCCTCGCAGGCGTCTACCCAGTCACAATAAACATCCACAGGTTCCGACAGTTCGTGAATTTTAGTCTGAAAGCTCTCCATACAGATTCGACAAGAGATGCTCGCCACTTTTCGAGCCTTATCCCTATAAAATATTAAATTCACTGACGTAACCATCAAACCTACCCTACATACATCAACCAAACACAAAAACAACCCTTTGATTTCTAAAATGATACTACTATTTTTTAAACGTACATTTTTACTTCACACGTTTCTTGCTGACTGCAGAACAAACATGTAAATTGCTTATCCAAAGCAACGATACGCACTCGCTTTGGAGGAGGCTTCTTTCTGGTTTTATTACGTTTGCCCATTTTTTGACAAAACTGCACCCTCCGCTGTTTTTTAATATACTTCTTCGGGAGCTGCAGCTGACAACCTGCTTGATTTCAAAACAAACGATTGACGTTCTTGATCAAAATCCGTAATTAATTGCATAATTTACAACACTTTAACTTACCTTAATGGCCTAGTAAGATTTAATGGAACAATGGAAGTTGTTTTCACAGCTTATCATGGACGTATCCGACCGAAATGATTGCTTTCTGCTCCAATCCAACTATCCAACGTTCTCAAAAATCCTACTTCGTCTCAACTCTAGAAAGAAATAGAATAATATCACATAAATTCAGACTTTTCAAACAAACCAACAAAAAACAAGCTTTCGAATTCCAAAAAAAAAAAATCCACAAACCAAAATCAAAGTTTTTAATAAAAGTTGAAGCAATATAAAGGTCAAGAAGAACTGCTCTGGACAATAGGACAATGTTACGTTGGGGTTGGGCTGAATGTTCCTTCGCGGGTCGGCATAAAAGTAGCTAAGATTGCTTGACTTTGAAGCAAGCGTCGTTCTTGACAGAGCAAAGGGCAAAGGTCATCGAGGTCATCTACAGATATCATGGCATATGTAAGTGTGACTTTAAGAAACAAATGTGAATGAAAGTAAGGTGAAAAAAGGACAATGTCCCCCATGAAAGTTCCTATCCTTTGTATGTTAATAAACTCCTCCTACCCTTTCCTATCCTACAATGCTAATGTCCATCTCCAATGTCCCCCTAGGAAAAAGCAGCTCCAGTCGTCCATAGGTTAGCAATTCCATTCCAATCATGGTAAACCTTCTAGCATTTTTTTGGCATTGTGGTTGTGGATAAGGTGGATTGTACACGACCGGGTCACATACCTGAACATTCCTTCCATATTTACTTTGGAAGAATAAAAAAAAAGCTATTATAGTAGTGTAGCTGGCATGCATGCCATCCAGTCAAGCACACAAGACAGGATAAGACCCAAGATTAAGATAAGATCTCATAACTTTTTCGGCCATGCAAATTTGTATTGAACCCACGGACTTTCCCTTGTACCCTTCGAACGATTGTGTTAAATGCATCATGCATGCATATAACCTCTCACCCAAAAATCCGAAAGTGAATTGGTGAAAGTAAAATAGATTTTGATTCGTTTCATCTTTTCCTGAAATCTGTTTCCAGACAATCTTACGCTCGACTAAAAGGCCAAGACAAAGGGAATATGGATGGCATTGCCTTGTCTAAACCAGAATCCGTTGGTTTAATCTACGTTTCACTACACTTTCTTTTACCGTCTGCTAAAATAAATGCTTCCGTTCCATTTTGGATGGTCGGACCCCCAAGAAACGGTTCATAAGACAAGCTTTAGCTAACCGTGCAGAAATTAAATTGATTTTATTACCACGAATTCTCTCACACTTTACTTTCTCGGGTAGGAACTATATAGGGTTCGTGGGTTCTTTGATTATTATCATTGTCTAGAAATGGATATGAGTATTTCGAAGAAGGGTCTCTCAAAAGGCCTTATACTTCCTGCCTGTTACACTTCCAAACCCGCAAACCCCCATCAAATCTTCCTTTTTCATTTCATACCTTCTTAAGTACCGAGAAGTACCTTATATTTAGAAGTTTAGAAGAAGAAAGTGTCTGGTTTGGCTGGTTGCATAAAATTTTATTGGCCACATTGGGGACTCGTGTTTAATTCAAGTGAGTAGCCCCTTTTGAAGGGCTTATTTGACTGAATTCAAAGGCTGGAAACACTGCTAAAACTTCTACGGCCCTGGTCATCAAACCCAAACCTGGAGCATATAAAATTCAGAGTGACAGGATTTTCAAGCTGGAAGGAAGGAATGGCCAAATTAATTCACTCTTTTGTAATAAATTAGAGATCTCCCAAGAGACTGAGAAGTAATTTGTAGAGGTGGCCAGACTAGAGAGAAAGGTTGCGGAATTCTGTTAAGATTCGCTGAGGTTTAGGTCATACTAGAGTTGATTGGACCGCAATGCAATGCAGCCACTACATTTTTAAAGCTTGTCGACCAAACAGATTACTTGAGAAAAACTGTACTTTTATAGATTTATTTAGATGCTTCTGTACTTACGAGAGATATTTATGCCTTGACATTTTAAAATAGAAGCTGAATAACACCTTATTTCATGTTAGTACAAGAAGCCGTGTCATTGTCGTATTCCTCATAACCAAGGCCAGGCCAAAGGTTGGAGAGAGTCTTGTAGATTATTGGCTTTTACTGCATATTTACTTTCTGCGTCACTGTCACATTTTTCATATTTTAGGCAAGCATTCTACGTTTTTTTGTAGTATACGACGAATGTAAATTGGAAGCTTATTTGGGTTCTTTCAGTTTATGCACTCAAGTTGTATTTCAAACCTCCATAGCTCCATTAATTCACGACAGGGAAATTTATGGAGGGAGGGTAAAAACTAAGGTATGACCATTTGTTCTACATTTAATTTAAGGAAGTACTGAAATTGGAATTGTATTTACTGTATTTCCGGAAATTACTCCCCCCCCCGGAATAACTCCCCCCTACCTTTCCATGTTAAAAATTTGAATTCAACCTATCTTGCCCATGTTAAAAGT
>JAQFZX010003689.1:0-11038 GCA_034682405.1 Hydroisotoma schaefferi | reverse complement strand
CTACTACTACTACTACTACTACTACTACTACTACTACTACTACTACTACTACTACTACTACTACTACTACTTCTTACTAGAACTGCTACCACTACTACTACTACTACAGCTGTAGTATAACTTTTACTTAACTACTACTGTTATTAGTAGAAGCAGGGCTAGAGGTAAGATAGAAAAGGGAACAAGTTGTGGTGAGTAGATTAGTAGGTGGCTGGTGGTAGAATATGGGACGCAGACCGCAGTACGGCAGCCGCCACATTCTCATCGGTCGTCGTATATTTAATACAAACGGTTCTTCCGTCGTTCCCTTCCTTGCGTCTTCCTTCCTAAGAATTACTTTTACTGAAGGAATATATGGTTTTGTTGTTAGGTGTTCACAAGGAGGGATTGGATGGAGTTAAACGGTTATCCAGGCTAGACCTAGTCCCTATTACCTACATACGACGACGGTCTGCCTGCCCTGATGTCAAAATAGATCTGTCAGAACTCTATCTCCGTCAGTTTGGGGTAAAAAATTCCCATCGGCAGCATCTTATTCGGCCTACTTTCCCTAATTACTTTGTGACATCTTTGCCTCCCTCACTTTTGACACTCCTCCTAACTAAGTAATGGTCTTTTATTTCCCAGGACCAGTTATTTAGCCTTTATTGTTCATATTTCACCAAAGTCATAAGAGTAAAAATTATATTTGGTTTCAAGGTAAGGTTATCCGGTGTCCAATTCTTGTACAGAAGACTAGGTACATTTTGTATTATTCATTGAATGAAGAGACCAACTGCGAAGTGTGGAAGAGGATGGAATTAATAAACTAGCAAATATAGGGAGACCTTAAGCGTCATTTAATATTTAGCAAGAACAAATAGGAAAGACTGGGTCAGCGACGTTTGGTCAATTGTAACTGTGTAATTATTGGGTGTGAGTGCAAAAATTGATGCTAAAATGTTGATTTTAAAGAACCCAACCCTCTTACCCTGTAATAGTATCTCTCTGATCTGTTCCATATGGACCTAAATGTACTGTTCAACTTAGGGAACTCTCTGGGGGTTTTCGGGGGTTCCTTTGGGTATTTGAGGTCCGAATCGAGAGGAGTTGAACGGGGTCGTATATCTTGTAGTTATTACCATACATGCTTCAAAAATAAGGAGGAGAGTTAGTTAAACCCGTTGGAGGTTCTGTTGTTAATCTCTGAAGTAATCCCTTCTCTGTAATCCAACCCAACCCTGGTAACTTTTATTTTTTCTTGCGACACTCGTTCACATTCCCAGCAAATTAGGGAACTGGAGTGAGTGAATGGTCAACCTGGAAGATCAACATTCTACAAATCTTACCTATAGACTCTCAATTAATCCATGCGTGATGTATTTTGAGGTTGTGTACGATTGTTTAGATCGATTGTAGAAATTGTTGTTTGTGGAATTCTCATATGAAATATCCTTCCAACTTCTACATCCTTTTATGATTGGGATTGGAAAAGTAGATAGGATCACGCATTCTGAAACTCTTTACTTCAGGATCACGATTCCCTAAATGCCGTCTTCCAAATAGGAATAAATGTTTTGCTAGATTTCTACGAAAAGCAATCTCCGGTTCACTTTCTTATTTACTTTGAGTAAAAACATCAGTTGCTATTTATCCTTTATCTTTTTTATAAACAGAATTCGATTTGATGCAATGTTTGTCTTCTACTTTTTCTCCTACTTTTCTGAATATCCTCTTACTGAATCTTTCTCAAGTATAATACATAGAACTCTTAGCCACCCACGCCATATTTATCTATTGGGTTGGATAATAATAATAGAACGGTTATGTGATCCATGACCAATTTAAAATAAATAGGTGGTTTAAGTTAAAACTACTTTTAAAAATTACTTTTATTATAAAACAAATCAAACAAACTTTTCAGTTTGTTTGATTTATTTCCAAATGTCAGAGTTTAAACCGTGAACCAAATACCGTATGTTCTTTAATACAACCCTGCCTGCTATCGAAGTCCGAAAGTGGAACACCGTATTTCTTGTTTTAACCCCCCCCCCCCCTCTACTAAATTAACACCCCCGAAATGATCCGCACCTCCTCTTGCCTTTCCACGTTAAAAATATGAGTCATGTTAAGCAAATTTATAAACAGTAGCTCCCCACGGTAAGTAAAACGGGAGCAGATTAATTTACCGTACTTCCCGATTTAATTGCCCCCCCCCTGAAACCACTGTATAATTCCCCAGGGGTTTGGGTCATTTGAAATAATAATTTCCATCCTCAAATTGAAGAGTTTTTGGTAAGAAGCATGGAAATTGAACTGAAAATATTGAAGGAAAGAACTGGTACAAAGGTTTTATGCTAGGTTTAGTTGACAATGCGACTTTAAATTCAGGAAACTAGCGTAGTTTTGACTATGACAACGACTACTATTAAATTTGTGACCTTTTTGAGGGTAAAAATTAACCTAACAGCAAATCCGTACAGGACCCTAGATGCCTTTCAAAAGTAGAGATTAAGTTCCTCTCTCCCACCCCGGTTTAATTCCCGACGGCAAATCGGAGTTTGAAAAAATAATTCCCCAGGGGAATTAAAACGGGAAATACGGTAAGTTTATGATACAGACCCTCCTAGTAAAAACCCTTTGTTTCCAATAATAGCCAAGTATGTATGCATGTGTTGTAGTAAGATTCTTCATTTCTGCCTAATTCTCTAATCGATTGCAGCCATTTTAATGTGAAATAAAAACTATAAATATCAAAGAAGTAGTGTTTTATTTTCCAAATGTTTACAACAATAAATTGACCATATAACGGATGGATTATCCATACAGATTGGATGTGATTGACAGGTTCAAAATATGAATAATACATACACATTCTAACGTTACATAACTTGACATTAAAGGATCATCATGTTAAAGGATAGAGAGAGATTATAAACTCGGAATCGGTCAATGTATTGAAGTAGTAAACACTTCTGCTGCAGTCAGTATCATCAGTCCCCTTTTCCACAGTTACAAACGTACAACGTACAACTACTAGTAGTAACCTCTTATTAATACTTTAATAATAAAGATGGAGTACAGTTTAAAAATATATTTAAATTTACACATCAACACAGCCAAACACTCAAGAAGAGACGAACGAGGAATAAAGTGTGGTTGAGTTGAAGCTATCCAGGTGCGGATTAGTCAAGTGTTTGACTAACAGTTTAACTATATAGGATCTTAAAACTACTTCTTAGAATAAATATCTCTTAGATTCATCCAACGTATTTCCGGTTTTAATTCCCCTTTAAATAACTTCCCAGCCCTCTTTAAATAATTAATTTTTCCCATCCATACTCATAATTAAAATTCTCCATAGTTTACTTCACCTTTTGTTTTTCAATTTTTCTTTGGATATAATAATTCACCAGGGGGGAATTAAAACCGGAAATACGGTAACAAAACTTCCATTGTTATGTAATCGGAATAAAGTTGAACGCTGCTTATTATCTACTTATGTATTCTACTATTCTAACTGTAATAAATATACCGGTAATCGGTTTTTAGTAACTCCATCTTATGAAATTGTATCCAGTGGAATAATCCCCTGTACTTTCCCCGTTGTCTTTTCTATGCTGTTCTGGAAAGTAAATAATAACTCCCCAGGGGAGATTAAACCCTCCCCCCCTTTCTCCAAATAACGTTTAGGTTTTCACAAATAACTCCATCCATACTTTCACTTACTTTTCATTTCTGATTCCGACTCCCACCCACCACCCTCTCCTTGTTATAATTTAATCCCTTAGATCCATCACAGATTCATTCAAATAGGAAATATATAGATACTCTCAAAAACAAAATACCAGTGTAAAAATACGGAGGTACAGTAATAAATAAGGATTCATATTCAATAGGAGAATACTCCGCAGTACAGAAACCTAAATCCTACCGATAAAAGCAAAAAGTCGGAGCTACAAGCCGCTCTGTAAGTCGTAACATATAAAAATCCTTGGACATGAACAGTAATATAATTATTATTACACTAAAACAACACGACCTACTTCCAATCATTAATCTACTAATTAGAATAAACTATAGAGTAAATTACTTAAAAACCTAATTGGAAACTGTAGGTTTTACGTGATGGAGGAATGTACTACGGAGTCTACTTGTAATTCTGCCTACATTTATAAATAGTAATCCTACTTTAATAACCTTAGGATCTATCCCTTTATAAATAACATGTATCCATCTATATTCCTAGCTTTAGAAGGTTATACTCTTCGGGTTCATTAATCAATCCGTTTGGGATGGAAAGATGATGTTTCATAATCTGACAGGAAGGTCCTATCAAATGTAATCCTCAACTCTCCTTTTTTGGTGGAAATTCCCTCATTATATTATTCATCATCTTTGTGCTGATTTTAGATAGAAAAGCCTGGAATTATCATCCAACCTAACCAACCGTGTGCCTTTTGTAAGATGAGTCTCACAGGCATGCTGCATCCCTTTGATTTATTTACAGTTAAGTACAGTTAAGAGAGAGAGATTAGTATTAGTATGTGTTATGGACTGAACCTGGAAGATATAAAACTTGGTTGTATCTAGATGCGATATTATTATGATACTTTAATGCAAACTAAATATAGAAATGTTGTCCATTTCCTCCTAATCATAACAATCTTTTAAACATTCAGTCGAAATCTAAACATGCATGTGTATTTTTTTGTTTGTTTTTTAAATTATTTTGGTATAAAAAACAGTCCTTGATCCGTTTAAAAAAGGAATTGACGAACGGGCCAAATAATTTGATCATGTTGTAATTAATTGGACTTTGGAATGGGTAATTAATTTGGAAAGCTTAAGTCTGAGATCAGATACGGAGGTAGATTTTTTGGTTTATCTTTAGTACTATCCATAAATATCCTTTACCCATTTCATCTTTAGTAATGCTGCAATATTTTAGTTTTTTTTTGTATATGTATTTTGTCATCGTTTATCCTACTATCGGGTAGTTTAACGTATCGCATTTCTTCGGGTCCCAACACAAAAAGCACAAGATTATGTTCAAACTGCTCAAGAAGTGTGGAGAGAATAATGGATATGCTTTATCTGCTGCTTATTTCGTCCTAGATTTGTTGTTGAGGGCTTTAGGCTCGCAAATTGAGTCAAAATCCAAATAATAAAATGTGACAGCCCAAGAAAAAAGCCTACAAAAACACTCTAAAGTTTCTTCCTTCCCTGTTATCAATATTTACACTGTTGTACTATTCAATTAAACCCTAATTGGCTGTAATTTTTTTTTGAAATCAAAAACGTACAGCTAAACGTAGAAATCTCGAAGCAAACAAGAATTATAATTAAATGAATTCTCTCCTTTTGCTCTTTCTCTACCAGTTCTCTCATATTTCAAAATATGGTCAAACCTTTATATTTATTTCAAAGTGTTGCGTATGATTGGGAAGCTTAGCTTTTATAATACCAATGCAATGCGTATTCCCTTGCTGGAACCTAGCAAATCCGCTTATAAATATTTTAACTTAAAAATGTTTGAGGTGGGTTGTTTAAGGACCGTCTCCAAAATCAATCCCTCGTGAGCCTCTCTGAAAATATCCCCTACACTTTTCCAAATTAAAACTCCAGTTTTTAACTCAATCTTTTAAAATGTGATTTGAGGCTGTCCAATGCTTTCTCCACGTTAAAAGCAACCCAAACCCAGTGCAGTCTAGTATAATATAATCCCCTTAAAAGAAAAAGATGGAACGTTCCTCAAGTTAGTAAAGTATTTCTTCCTTTTAACTGGGTTATTGTGGTGGTTTTTGTATCGGTTATACCCGATTTCTGAAAGTATTATTATTATACCCAGCAACACCACTAACCCATACCCTTCCTCATACACCCGTCGTCACATTGTACAAGCTGGTTTGATTCCGCTGCATGAAGCTAGACTTGGTGAGGGTGTGAGGATGACATGGAGGATGGGGATGACAACATTGGGGCAACAAAGCCAGGAAAGCTCGTCTGAACTTGACATTAAGTGCCGCATAAATAACAGGATTAAGGGCAGAATTAGAGCTGCCAAGCCATTGGGCGATGGGTGTGGCTACAGCGAACACATTCTCTTCCCAAGGGCTCAGTGGGGCTCCCAGTTTGATCCTGGCAAAAAGTAGGTAAAGGGGGAGCCAACTGAGCAGAAATACCAACACGACCACAATCAGCATCTTAAGGACACCGATCTTGGCTTTGTGGTGGATCTTCTGGAGAGCGGCTACTGAGTCGGTGGGAACGTTCCGATAGATAACCCGCACCCAGATTAGCAGGTAGCAGAAAGAGATCACAGTTAGGGGCAGGAGGTAGCAAAGCACGAGGTTCCCGATCAGAAAATACAACGAGCCATCCAGTCCTTCCGGCCATTGTTCTACACAAAAGTCCATCGAGTTACCGTCACCTTTTATCAGTTCAAAGTACAAGGCCCAGGGAAGGGCTAGGGTGCAGGAGACTATCCAAATTAGGAGGATAATCAGTCGGGCCTTTCTTCGGGTGAAGCCTCCTCCCAACGGAAACCAGATTGCTAACCATCTTTTTTCAAAATATACAACAAAACACATTTTAAATTTAGAGTTTCATGGATCTTGAGAGTATTTCACCCATTCGAACCAAATTGGGACTATTTCATCCAACGGAGGCTACTACTGCTGTGTGCAATTACCGTATTTCCCGAAATAATGCCCCCCTCCTCCTGGTATAATGCCCCACTACCTTTCCTTGTTGAAATTAAGAACTTGCTCTACCTTGTCCATGTTAGTGGAATTTCTCATTTTTCCTTGGAAGTTATAAATCCCCAAGGGCATTATTTCGGAAAATACGGTAACTTCTAACATTATTACTGCAGAGTGTTCTTCTACAGTTTGCTCTTGTCATTAAAATCCCAACACCAACTCCAAACTGTCTAATACCACCTAATCTTCGACATAACACTGACAGTCCTTCCATGAACCTTCCCACATCCATTTATTATTATCATAAGATGCAGTCTGCCTGACAATAAAAAAAGGGCTATTCCAGAGCTCGCTCGAGGCTAAGAAAACGAGTATAAAGAAATTGTATTACCCCAAGTTCAATTTATTCGCACTCACCAAATGCCCTTATTACATACAACATTTTGGTTAACAGCTAAATAGGAAATTTTGCTTTATAAAAATCACCTCTCTGTTATTTAAGAACTATAAAAATATTGCTTGTCTAAGCTAAAACGCTCTCGTGGGAACTTTTAGTCGGGAAATAAAAGTTTTGAGGGTAAAGTAAAAGACATGGCGATGACAAGAGGGGAAACTGCTTCAGAGAATAATAATAAAAGAGTCTTTCTTGAAACTACGTCTCAACTCTCAAGGAACGGAATTTTCATTTCAGATTTACATAAACAACCCTCAAGCTTTTTACGGGTTCTTATTTCTTGGCTAGTTTAAATTTTCAATGGAATGCTTTAGTTTTTCTACCTTCTACACCCCTTCTTTACGGGTTTCGGTCTTGTTTTAATTTGTGAATGCACAGCAAACAAAACCCAAGTTTGTACTTTAACTTCAACAGTGTACCCGAATAACGTACTGTTTCTAGCTAAACTAAACTAAACTAGTTACTAGTCACAATCCCTATGGAAATCAGGTAGTTCATTGAACATGGCTCAAACACAAGAAGTGTAACCCACTTCTTTGTAATTCTTTGTTTGGGTTCGGGTTTTGGTTGTAATTTTGGTTCGAATGGTGAATTTATACAATTGTACTCCATAATAAGGATGGTTGGTTGTGGATTATGTTACCTATCCAAAGAAACGGCGACAAGAGAGTAGACGGAGGCGCAGACTGAAACTCCTTGGACGTAGGGCACCGTCTTACACATCCACAAACCAAGCACCCATGCTGGAAAAAAATAGAAAGGTTTTTAATTAGTATTATTATTACTCTTCTTCCAGCATCAATATTCTAACAAAGAGTCAAAACAAAATGGATTATTGCCAAGTTATCTACAACTGCTGCGGCGTCTTTTATGCATTATAAGTACCCTTGAGGGTACACCCCTACCCTTTAACTAAATATTTAATGTGTCTTAGATTAGCTCTACTTCGTTGTGAAAAATTGATTTATTAAGAAAATATGCCAATGTAGAAAATAACGACGGACAATTCTTCATCAAATCTGATTCAGTCAGATTTCTGATAAATGCTCCCAAGGACGGGTAACTAGCACCATAATTTACAAAAGAGGCTTTATAATAATCTTTCTCAGCCCTATAGATACTTCGGATAAATAAACATGACTTTCTCCATAAACTTATGCCACTTGGCTCATATTTTTCAGAGTTTTTCATGAGAGTAACATGGCTTCGGGAAATCAAAACAGACGATACGTTTTGGACCCTGCGAGGTTCACCAGGGTGGGTTGACCACCTGACGCTTTGTTAAAATTACACAACAAAAGTTCTACTAAGAAAGGGGATGTAAAATTCTTTGTAATGTTCTCTCACTTAAGGTGAATTGCTTTGGTGCTATTATTCCGAAGAAAGGCTTAAGAAATCATAATTATTCGAGGAGTTTTGTAAAAAAAAATGTAAGGCAGGTGGTGACGGTGACAGGTTTTATTTACGTTGCTCATTAGGACGAATTTAAAGCCCTACCAATGCAAAGATGTGTATGTCAAGTTTATTTTGAAGAGTCAAGTGTGAATTAAGGCAGGCGATGCTTATTTCATATTATATTTCTAACCTGTTATGCAAACAAATTTTGAATTGATGGATGCTGCGTAGGGAGACACCTTATCAGAATAAATAATTCAGCCGTTGTTTTTACTCTGGTTTTACATAATCCTGGTAATGTTTAACGAAGTTCAAAACAAATATTCAAACAATTTAATTTGGTGAAAGGTGATGGATTGTTGCGAGCGTAAGTGAGTCAAACAGCCGTATGCAGACTTTATCATGGTATTTTTAAAACGTGACTCTAAACGTTTACAATATGTTTTTATTTAAAAATTAAAACATTCTCCAATATTAGTTATGTTTAGGCATGCCGAACCACCAGTAGTTTAATGATGTTAGTGAGTATAGTTACAGTTGTATTTAAAGTGAAAGTAATTAGAAGAAGTGGTAGTAGTAATAGAAGTAGAAGTAGTAGTACTTCAAGTTCAAGTTCAAGTTTAATAGTTTATTGGAGTGACAAACAACATATAAACATGACAATTATCAAATTACAAATGCTTCGCGTTGATCCAAATGCTGGGTCACTTTTAGAGAGAAAAATAAAAATAAATAAATAATTCCGTTGCGAGGTTCGTTACATTAAATGAAGATCCGAGTTTCAGTCGCAGAATCAAATATTACATAGTCTAATTTATCCATAATCCATACAAATACAATTTTGTCAAATTAGTTGATTTGACAAAATATGCGTGGAAAAACTTATTGAAAAAAAACCACCAAAGAAAAGATAACAAGTTGAGCTCTGAGCAGTTTTCTGAAAATTTTAACAATAAACTCACTTGGGTTTCTTACTTTACTTCTTTTCCTTGACAAGCTATACCTTGGAACTCAGGGCAGCATTTGGGAAAATACCATAATTTGGATTTCTTTAAGCTTAAATAGGACTGGAAAGACATAGTAGTAGTATTAGTAGTAATAGTAGTAGTAGTAGAGATAATAGTATAAGTAATAAAACTATTAACAGCCGCAACAGAATACATAGAAATATGAAACTGGAATATTAACCTTAAAAATAGCTGAAAGATAACAAAGAGGAATCGGATCAGAGGCATCTCATCATTATAAAACTGCAAAATGCAAAGAATAAACTTGACTAAAGAGTCCACAAACTTGTTTCCTGTTTGTAGATACAAACAAACTGTGGTTTTTTTTTTCATTCCAACTGAGTAATATCCCACAGATTTGTTGTTGAAGGAGCATTGAATTGAGAAGGAGTTGATCCTTCCATCTTTTTTATCAGACATTTCACTCATTTTTTATTATATAGTGGAAGACATTAATGGAGATATAAAGAGGGACTTCGTCTCTAGAATCGACCAATTTGTTCAGTAAAAGCAATTCTTTATACCACACATATCCTCAAATCCCAACATCCTAGTAGTAGTAGACTGCAGCTCCTTTATAATTTTAATAGTAGCCCTGCCCTGGGATGAAAAATCGACCACCAAACCCCTTAAGAACAGGATGGGCTTTCTTGGAAAAAGATCTCGAACTGAATGCCAAGTTATTTACCCTGACTTAGGAACTTATTTAAATAATAAGGGTAGGACGAGGCTGATTTGTGTTTGAAAAATGAAAACCCCGAATGAAATATGTATCCTTCAGTACTAAGCAGAAATACAGTTCATGAAACCCTTTAAACTTTCACTGCCTGCATAATTTCCATTCCTCCTCCTACATATGTATTGGAGAGGGAAACTGGATCCCGGCCAAATTTGCATGTATCCTTTTATACAAAAGTAAACCAACAAACAACGGTCCACCCCAACTACTCTCTAAAGAGACGTTGATAAATTACCATTGTTTTGACACAATTTCCCTACCTCCTCGCATCATCAGTTTGCATCTTATGCAAGTCAGCTTAAGCACTTTAGGCAACTCCACTTTCACATCCTTTTCTTTAATGGGAACTCCGACCTACGGTTTAGTAATTAGTACTCAATTATAATTATTAGGGACTGAGAATTTAAAATAATTCCACTCATTCATACCCTCAGTTTGGTGGTTGGACTTAAAAATACAATTTATTCAAATTTTGTGATTTTTTTTTCGGCACTAATCTCCACTAAGAAAGGTGTTAGAGCCTCTGAGAAAATTATTTTGGTAAGTTAGCTTTAGCTGGGTTGGATATCGCTGGGTTTTTTAAATATCTCTCTGGGTCGGGGTCAAACGGGTCAGGAGATCACGCGACATGATCTCACGGGGACGGCAGGAAGTAACGGCGACATGAGATAACAGCGACGGGTGATCATAGCGACATGAGATAACAGCGACAAGAGATCATGGGGACAGGAGATAACAGCGACGGGAGATCACGGGGACA
>JAQFZX010003688.1:0-11040 GCA_034682405.1 Hydroisotoma schaefferi | reverse complement strand
TACATTCTTCAAGTTACCTTCCAACAAGTACACTCTACGTAGAGATCAACTCATAGTCAAATTAAAATTTGACAAGCTATCAATGCAATGATTAATTTTACTTGCATTTTGAACATATATAGTTGTTTTGACATTCCGATAGGTCACATTAATTTTGTCAAGGGCAATTGATCTATCTGTTTTTTATGCACCGCATTCTTTTGAGGTTCTCTTTTTGGGTCGATTTTGGGTTGACCTTAGCTATTGTTTACTTAACTGTACTCCATTTCTTAAGACTTAAGGGCAAGGGATGGTTAGGGTAGCCTACGTGCGACTGGCTCTACTTTGTACAAGTCAATCTTATTCTCCAGATCATCAGACATTGCAGACCAACCAAATACCATCCTTTCTCATTAAGCCATTTTCATATCTTATGTATCCGTCTCTGTATAACGTATATCTACTCATAAAGCTAGAGATGCTATTTTATTGTTTTAAAAGGGTTTTAGTCGTGTAATGCTTTTCCATTCGTATATGATCTTTTGCTAGTATTAGCTTATCCACCACTCTCCGTAAGTCTGAATGAGAATATTAGAAGTGTAGGAACAGTATAAACGAAAATATCACGGTCAGTAGTGTAGTGTATGCATGAGGAAGATGCTTTATTGTTGGGTGTAAAAACCCCTTGGACTTCGAATTATCACTCGCGGAAGGCCTTTTCCTTGGTTTTCATGTAAAACCACACGTTAACCTGTCATTTTGGTCAGTTTATGCTGCAAAAGCAAACACACGCCTATGATTTCAAGAGTTTATTTGTCTAAAGTTTGGACTTGTTTGAGATAGAAGAGTAGGGCAGGGATAAGTAGTGCATTGCATCCGAGAATTAAGTTACTTCCTTCCGCCCTGGCGTGCAGTGAATATCTTGTGTGATTGTGCATTACTTCGGTATTTTTAAACCTTGATTAAAAAATAAGAAGCTTAGTATGACGGGATATTTTAGAATAAGGGATTTTGTAAGTACGCGTAAGGTGCTACTTATTTAATCTCGTTTTACGAGTTCGAGGTAGCCATTACAGTTCACGGTGCATGAGTTGAGGGATACATTTTAGCAGATATGAAAGTTTTACCGAGTGAACGAGCTGTATGGTAAGTTCTGAGGCGTCAAGATTTCAAGCGTAATGTTTTAATATGTGCTAAAACATAATCTAAACCTGTGGCTAAAACGGGTCCGTAACATGCAAATCAGTATTACTTGAAAATAAGGCTACTTAAATGTTTTAAAGGGAACTGGAGAAATCAAAATCATGAAATAGCCCCAAAAAGTAGTACTAACAATTCCAGTGGCATATTACTTATTATATGATATTTTAATTTTCAAGGCAAATTCAAGATCCTGCATTCCAAAGGCTGACTTGGTACAAGCCTCCCTTGACAGTACTTGTCATCAAGAAAACACGAGATGTGTCCGTCCTTAATCCCTTTGTTCAACTTATTCAATGGTTGATCCTTGTAAGTTTCTTACTTGTAATTTAAAATAGAAACAAAAAGGAAAACTATAATCTAGGCAAACTAAATAAATGCTTGATGCAATTATTTAGGAAAAGCGAATGGTTGTGCACGTTGAAGCCGCTATTATGGAAGATGTGATACTGACAGCGAATTCTCAGTTTGTAGCTGTCCGAGATAAACTTCAAGTTTTTCGCGAGGGCAGAGATGACTTGACCGATAAGATAGATTTCATTATCTGTCTTGGGGGTGATGGAACACTACTTTATGCCTCATCATTGTTCCAGGTATGCGTTGAATAGTTTATAAAGAACTAGCCGGCTCTGTATGCATGCAGAGATTTCTAACAGAAAGTATTTCATAGCAATCCGTTCCACCTGTGATGGCTTTCCACTTGGGATCCCTTGGGTTTCTAACTCCATTTTTGTTCGATAACTTCCAGGGTCAAGTCACAAATGTTTTGGAAGGTAATTGATGGTTTAAGCTGAACTATTTTAGTACGGCGACGGTGATACAAAATAATTTAAAAGTTGGAATTTAAGTAAATGTTCTGATTGGTAGGAAATGCTGCACTTACTTTAAGGAGTAGGTTAAAGTGCATATTAAAACGAAGACAGTCTAGCGAGAGTGTAGAATCTACCGTAACGATTCCAACAGTCGTGCATAGCAGTGTCAGGAGTGTAGCGAACGGTGCTGTTAGTGGTTCTAAAGATGGTCGCTCTACTATGAATTTTCTTGTCTTAAACGAAGTCGTCGTTGATCGAGGACCAAGCCCTTACTTATCAAACGTTGATTTGTTCATCGATGGTAAGCATGTCACAGTAGTACAAGGAGACGGCCTCATAGTTTCTACACCCACTGGAAGCACAGCCTACGCGGTAGCTGCGGGAGCATCAATGATTCATCCTTCCGTTCCAGCGATCATGATAACTCCTATTTGTCCCCATTCACTATCTTTTCGCCCAATTGTTGTACCGGCTGGAGTTGAGCTCAAGGTAATCAATAATAACTGTATGCATTTCTGCTTGTTTTCGCCAAGTAGTGTAAGTGTCTTTGTTTCATTAGATCAAGATATCTCCGGACAGCCGTAATACAGCATGGGTGTCTTTTGATGGACGTAGTCGACAAGAGCTTCAGCACGGAGATGTGTAAGTATTCACTTGATTTGTACTCATAGTATGTTAAGTGGTGGGTAAGCGGGGAATTAATTTAGTCTGTATTTGATAGTCTCTCAGTTACTACTTCAGTGTATCCAGTTCCTTCAATCTGCGCTCAAGATCAGATTCAAGATTGGTTTGACTCCCTTGCGGACTGTCTTCAGTGGAACGTCCGGAAACGTCAAAAGACATTTGAAGACACTGAAGATAGTACTGATTCTTCTTATGATAACATGGATACATAAAGTGGGCCAAGAATCGTGATAGGATGTATTGATACATCCATGCAAAATTAATTATTTAGTATTAGCAAAGAAATTATTATGTTACGATGTGCCTGAGAAATATCTATCTTTTAGCTTTTGTACGCTAAAACAATTGGTCAACCAAAAGTCATTTTTTGCTTGAAAAATGTTCGAAAATTCAACTGCATGATAAAGGATATGACACTGGAATGTCAGCCTTCTAATTAAACGTTAAAAGTTTGTATTTTCTTGTCAAGCTTCACACAATATGCAAAAGTATAAACGGTGGAGGGACCAAACAATCTTTTCTTCGCTTATCTAATAAAGTTTACTTACGTTTGCCAATACAATTTTGTCTGTAATTTCATTTTAAATCTTACTTGCAATTTCTATAATTTCAAAAAGGGGTGCATACCATACAATACACGATTTTGAAGCTACGATTTCCAGCCGTTCACTAAAATAAACTCATATCCAACTCAATTGCATAGAAAGATATGGTTGACGTCACTCGTGGAACAGGAGTCCTACGTCATTAATCTATTTTTGCACATTCTCAAGCAATGATATACATATTCAGCTTCCTTCCTTCCTTTTGTGCATAATCAATCATCTGGAGCAAAAATAAAACGTTACCCTGTATTAAACTCTCAAACCTCAGAGTGTATTTTCTCCCCTCTTTCTCTGTTAAACACCCTGCTGTCTCTGATATAAGACCAAATTTCAATGCTTAACTAAACTCAAAGGTAGCTCAGGGCTTTCACGTGCGAGTTAGGACCCACTGTTTAACCAAAACATTAAGCTACACTCCAGGGAACTCTTTGCATCAAGCAGTTTCTGCTCGATGAAATCATGGGAAATGTTTACAATTTCATCCCGAGAAAGCCATATACCGTTCGAAGGAATAGGAATATGGATCAAGCAAGCCACTACACATAGGGATTCAAGGAACCTGGAGAAAGTCCTACCCGGATCAGATTTATATCAAATGGTCTAGTAAAAGCCAGACGTGAAACTGGAAGGCGCAGTTACCAAAGACTGGTAACATCTCCATGGAAACGACCCTGTAGCCTGGTTTTAGCTAGAGCCTTTCTTCCCCAAGAGTTCTTGCTTGCTGGGAACCTTTTCCAAGAGGCTCATTCCTTCTTTGGCATTCAGACTGACCGAAACGGACCGAGATTTCACCGAAAAAACACCGACCTAATCCCGCTTTTTCCTTGGAGTCTATGTAATGTTTGCCCTACGAGGTCCCAGTACTTTCTCTGCACCTTCCAGCAATCTTTCTTGAGATAGAAAGAGACCTCTCTTCAGTTCTGATGTCCTAACTTTCTAACATCTCAGTCTTCCCCATTTCTTCGCTATCATTTGTCTCTCTTCCTGTCTACTCTCGCTATACTTTGGTCTGATTTCTCCAGTGACATATCACACTAGAGATTACTCTTTCTCATGTAATACAATAACTAAAGTTCAACTGCCAAGAAATATGTCTAGTATGAAGACGATAAGATAAGGTTGGATTCAGGGTCTTGCTTTTGAGATTAAACCTTCTTCCTCTCAGCCAGAAAACACAGAATCTGACCAATTAGTATAGGAAATATAAGAGTGAAAGAAGAGTGGTGCTTTCTCTTTGCATTCAACTCCATGAGACTACTAAGGAATTGATTCATTAATCGGAATTATAAGACCATCTAATCAAACGTCTTTCGAGAAGTTGAGTTCACTGGATTATTTGACGGAATCCGAAAAATAACCATGTTTTTAATCCAGAAATATACACAGTACAAGGCTGCTCAAGCCGAGCAACAGAAAAGGAAAGTGACAGAGAAGGAATTAGCTCAACTGAATCATAAAATAGTAAGTCATTTCCTTATGATAATACTCGGATTTTGGCACCCTATCAATGACTATAATCATGAGAATAATGTATTATGCATGCATACGCATGGGGGAGGGACGGAAGGAAGTGTATTCGTGGGTTCTAAGAGGATTATTACTATAATTTTACCACTTATGTTTTATGTAATAAAAACTTCAGTAGTGTAATTTCCATATCTGGATTGCGTTCCCGTTCATTTTGTTTTACTAATTATTGGGCGTTAGAATAGAATTCTATCGGCAGTAGTGCTAATTATATAGAAATGGGGTACTTTGGTTTCAAGGGTGACGTTGACTTAGGTTAATAAACTGATGAACAATGTATGGCGAATGATACATTTAGTAGAAAATTAGTATTTGGTTAAAGGACTGAAAAGTTTCTCTATCGTCTCGTAAAGTATTGCAAAAAATGTCCATTCTTTGGTTTTGAATGATTCAAGTAAAAAGTAGAGAACTTAAATGAGAAAGAAAGTAGCTATTTGATATAGGTTCAAGCGATCTTTTACAGATTTACTAAAAATTCCAAACTCCAAATTACCAAGCCCCTTTAGAATAGTGGTAGGCCTATTTAGTTGCAATGTTGAAATTCACCCTAAAATAGTAGTCCGGGCTGTATTTCGGGGATACGATAGTAATAATAAATATCAAAGGGTGACAAAATTGAATGCATTCGATTTATCATTGTCAAAATATCCAAGGTCGCTGGATCAGAAGAGTAAATGACAATCGAGGTAATAATTCCATACCTATTTGTTCCAAGACACAGAAAATACAAATGATATGACATTACACACAAAGCAAAAGAAGCTCCATGATAAATGACAGGCCTGAAGCAAGTAGAAAGACATCGGCTTTATCAGGAAACTTTACATGAGGTCCAAATTTTGATTCGAGGCCATGGTATACCAAGATTTCTTCGATCTTATTACGTATCTTCGAACAAATATAAAATTGTAAGTAGTATTCCAAGATGCTGAAAAGATATAGGATGAGTCCCTGCAATTACTTCATCGACAGTTCATCGCAGCGTAGTTTATGTTAAAGCCATATATTATAAGAAACCTTACAAACCAATACTCTATTCCAATAAATTCTGAAGACATTGCCAAAAGTTGTTCTTACAAACAGAGAAGAGTAACTTGGTCATAAAAATTAATGTCGTAACTATCTTCTATCTACCTAAAAAAAACCAACGTATGAAAGGCAACAGTGAAGGAGGAACGTTGCGTGACCAAATGTAATAGCCAAACACTTAGCAAAAAGAATATCCGGAAAGCACACGTTTATACAATTCATGTTGTAATTCTCTAATCTACTTGGGCCATTAAATCAGACCCTTTCATGGCTACACAGACAGAAATCTTACAACATTCCTCTTATTACATTGCAATAGACTTAGACTGATGTATTATAAGCTGCGGAATGTTTGGACATGAAAAATATTGTCTGCATGGTGGGTCGGAGAAAGTAAAAACATCCTATTCATATCCACAATAATGTCCGATTACGATAAGCATCCGGACCGGAGCCTCGCCTAATCTAATCTGGTTTATGGATATATTTTAATCCACTGTTAAGGTTAGGTAGACCTTTTAATAGAATATGGGCATGGACAAAATGTCAACAAAACGCTTTGGCTTCTTAATTATAGGAAGAGAGATTTAAAAAATACTTTGAGTTAGTGTGATTTATTAACTATACAAAAAAATTATCTGATATTTAAGGACAAATTGCTCTCAAAACTTGACGAGCACGAACCGGAGATTGCTGACAACCAGGATGAAGAGGTTTGATTTTAGCATGCATTAAATAAAACTACAATCTCAAATATCTACTTTAGATGCCTACCAATACATTATCTCTGTCTAGTCAATCCTTCCATCTAATTACATTTTCTGTTAAAACATGATTTTGTAGTGCGTCGTCTGTGTAAATGCAAAAGCAACAATGCAAACATATCCTTGCGGGCACCGTGTTGTTTGTCGAAAATGTTTTGTAAAGACGATTCAAATGGCAGTCGCTCAACGACTCTTGCCCTTGCGATGCGTTCTCTGCAGAGCTAAAATCCTCCGACTGAAACACTCCCAAGGGACACCTTTGACCACATCAGCCTCCCAGTATACGATCGGTAGTCAGTGGTACCATGTTCCGCAATCTGCCTCTTTGTACTCGGTTACATCAAACACTTCCGGAGTCTCTGGTGAGCAAAAAATTCGTTAAAAATTACCCCCTCGGGACTAAAAGTTTCAAAATGCATGACAGTCTAATACTTTTTATTCCAGGAGTATCTGGGGTATCATCAGCAAGTTCATGTAGCTCAGCCTCCTCATACAAGACATGTGCTTCTAACTTATCATCAGCGTCCCTGAAGAAACGAGCATATGGAAAACAGGGTTATCAACTATTAAGAACATCTTCCCCTTCCCCATCCCGGAGTCCTCAAGGCCGAACTGGGATTACGATGCCGAAGAAAGATCAACATAAAGTTTCTCCAGTCGAGACCCCGATTCCAGTCAATAATCCACCAAAGGGAAAACTTTCTTTGATTCAGGATTTCCAACGAGAATTCCGAACTGGGAAGACTAAAGCGGAAAATCAAAGGAAAAACAGCTCAGGGCCCCACCGGGGAAGTACGAGAATAAAGTAAGATAACCCAGCAGTTTCTTCCATAATTTATTTAATGCCGACCTTAGGATTAACGGGGAATCTAGCCGTTTCCGTTGAACCAATACCATTATGTTTGTCTATTTAATTTGAGGAATTTTGCATACTTTACTAACAAAAATAAACTAATGCAAAACTGATAGATATCATTTATCCCTACGGTATTCCAAGAAGATTTTATACACGCTTAGAAATGTTCTTTCGTCAGTGTATGGCATCAATCTTGAGAGGGATAAATCGACTTCTATCCAAGCAATGACATAAGGGAATCCGAATGGATTTTTTCAGTAGAAAGGAAGGAAACTCCGATAGGGATATATAGATCTGGAAGTAAATATATCTGCAGGTGAATAGCTCTGCAGGTAAATTTATCCCTGCCTGCTACGTTATGTAAGGATCATCAAGCATTATTTACTTTGACATTTACAAAATGGAAGTGGATATCAGAAAGAGACGGAGGCAGAGAAATGTAGCACTCTTTAGGCTAAAAGTAAGTTGGCCCTTTAATGCGGAGGAGCGTGAACGCGTAATGAATATTTTAATCTTATAGCGCTTTGTTTTTAACACCCTTTCCCTAGAGGAACATTTTACATTCCACTCTCAAACCAATTTCCATTGCACAGTACACAGAACGGCTATTTTGAATTAAAACCTGCTAGGAAGGAGTATTATAAAGTGCATATGGTATTGTGTAAGTATCATGTAATTTTGACCCCTTTCAGGACTATCACCATTAGATTATCTTGCGAATGGTTGGTATCATTCTTACAATACAACATCATGAATGATTCGAATTTTTTCATTGCTAGACTAGTTTAATTCTAATGCATAAAATATGCTTCTCTGAGAGCCTCACTTATGCGGATTTAAATTTCAGATCTGGCATAGGTCCGAAAAACGAAGCGTTTTGCAAATTAAAAAGTGGGTTGAATACTGCTGTTAAAAAGCATTTAATTTTGGGATCCATTTTCTTATTTCATTAATTTCCAAACGGTTAAATGAGACCGGCTTGCTAGCAATTGTAAACGGATTTATGGTTCTTAAAAGCAATATTCAACGTTTAATACTAGCTTTATATCAAATACAAAGAAGTTTGTCATGTATTTAAGCATTACTTTTACTGTAAAACTGATTTTAAATGTGTTCAGGCCCACTGTTCATGACGGTATTAGTAGTAGCCGTATCAGCGTGAGTTTCGTTAAGACAAGTAAATAAATCTCAGAGAATACATGAATTAATGAATTACAGATGGCCACATAAACTTCTCCATACATTTTAAATTTATTGAGCTAATTATATGTCTATTTAACTTTCCAAATCCGAGTAACGCAAGAAATATAAGGTTGCGTTGAGATGTGTATGGATGTGGCTTGAAACCTTTAGTAAAAAGTAAAGTAGGTTATGCTGCCATTTCATAGAACTACTACACAACAACCACCACATCCCATGACCATTTCAGAATATCGATTTTCTCCAGCTTTCCCATTCTTTCCAGCATCCCTGGAAGATTTCGGTTATGTCGCTTTCTCTTTTTGCTCCCCTTTCTATATCTTTCAAAAGATCCGGATCTAAAGTTGCTTTTATACTCTGTCATATCTTCAATTGCATTCGGCAAGTTGGCTTGTTCTGAATCCGTTGGAAAGTAACCGTTACCTCTGCCTTCATCCATGAACTGGAAGTTGGAGGCAATCGCATTGTCCAGTCTGTAGCATAAGCCAAATGTAATCCTCCTCATTGATGTAAGCTAGACTCTGCTGTGGAACCTGTATTTGATCCTGTTACGGAATATTTTATCTTTGTAGGTTTCTTTAGTGTGTTTTCACTTAAAACTAATGCATGTTTTTTAAACCATCCGTTGTTTGTTGTACACCATGCTGGATGCTGATAATATAGAGTTAAGTTTAACAGACTTATTTATGTGCGCTAGTAGAATTTCAATCTAGAAATTGCCAGAACTGCACATGCTTTTTATTTAATTTAAAATTTATAAAAAATAATTACCATCAACCTTAAAGTAAACGTACGCCTACTAAACTGTAGTTTCCACGTTATACATGAAAAATAAAATCGACTCTATCTTAAATTAACCTGAGAACAAGAACAAAGAGGGTAAACACCAAGCTAAAAGTGTAAAAATACGATGACAAAAGCAGTTCTTACAGAATTAATCAAAAGCAGTCATTATTTTCAGCTCGATTCAGTCCCCCCTTAATACCTTCCTGATAGTGATATCTGAGTTTTTATTTTACAAAGAAAGTTATTTGATTTCATCTCAATGAACCAGAATGATCGAGATTGATTACTTAGTTTCCTTTCTAGAACATAAAAGTATCCAAAGCTATTCTCCCTGCCGTGAGAAGGATAAATGCAAACGTCTGGTGAATAAATGCGTTTCCAAAAAAAGATTCAATTTGATTTTAAGACAGGTCGATAAAAAATTCTTACAGGTTAACTAGATAGAAGCAATTTCCTATTCCATCTTTCCATCCACTGGACGCAGTTTTGCTGACCCTTGCAAGCAAAAAAGCTAAAAAGCATATGAGTAAAAAATAAAACTCCTGTGTCTACCTAAGCCACTATTTCCTTTCATCGGCCTCTCACCAGCAGCGAATAGTTTTATGTTTTAAGGACGAGCTTTTATGCGAGAGTTTTGTAATACATTGAGTACTTTCACTTTCACTACTTTCCCAACCACCGTCAGGCTTTAGAGCTCGTAGGATTTACTGCCAGATGCTGAAGGTATTTTGATTCTCGATGATAAATGCTAAGAGACATCACGTAGTATGAGAAAAGTGGAAACCTGTGTGCACTATGGGCACGTAAAAATGTCCGAGTGAGTCTTGCTGGGCAATAATTTTGCCAAAGAGCTTTACCAACTGTTAACAGGTTCGCTGGTTATATCTTCGGATAAAACTAAAACCTGTTCATTTTATCTTAGAGCTGAAAAAGGGTTTTCATTCCACCCTGAGTTTCATGATTGATAGCGATAGCATGTTAGAAGAATTTTTGTGGCTTGGTGATTCTGATCCTCAGCAGATCCACTAGCATTGGAGTTAGTATTCTTCATAGACAATTTGTCTATGAGCATTCTTATATCCTTTAGAAAGCACCCTAATTTCAAGGACAGGACAGTTGACCTCCTTCGGTCTTTAAAATAAAAACGAAGAGTAGCTTAACGTAAGGTCTGGTCAAGGAACTTGGGATACATTATTGAAAAATATATAACTTTCGAATCCAAAAATGAGATTTTGAAAAGAAGTCTTTGTAGATCAAATAAAATTTAAGAATAGATATTCATTACATTGAGCTTGAGAAAGACTAACCAACAGTTCTAAATTTTATGAGCAGCAAATCAATGTTGTTGTTGTACATTAGTTTAGTATTTTTTTGTATTTTCTGCATATGCCTGTGCATAATGTGTCAATTGTGGGGACTCATTGTGAAAGCTTGATTTATTTCATGCATCAAACCAACGCAAATGACATTTCCTTCCAGTCCAGAATGTATGCTTACGACAGTTAACTTATATGAACGGTATATATCGGGTGAATACTTATAATACCGACAAACTAAAAGTTGAATAACTCCATGATTCTTGAACCGATTTTATTCAT
>JAQFZX010003687.1:0-11040 GCA_034682405.1 Hydroisotoma schaefferi | reverse complement strand
TTTTATACAAGAGTGGTCTGTTTCTCAAGAAGGGGTCGGAGTTTACGGAGATTTTTAATCATAAGTAAGTTCTACACTACTGAACATGTTGGAAGTTTCTTGCGTGGGCGTCAGTTTGGTTTTGGTTTGTCAAAAAATAGACTAATAATACTCAAAGAACGGGGCTTCAACTTTCGTTACAAGCTGGACTTCGACAGGAACAACGTGTTCACCTGCGGAAGCCAACTTGACAAGAACAACGAAAAGGAAAGGCTTGATCCTATAAGCTTTACGGATGCGGTGACGGCCTTCCTTGTTGTATTTATTGGACTCATTGCAAGCGGAGTTCTTCTGCTTGTCGAGGTTTTTGTCGAGAATCAAAAGGATCGACGGTGGTTAAAGTTTGGGCCGTATTTTAGACCATAAATGTTACTAAATGAATTGCTCTATTAGTAATAATGCAATCAACTTTTTCATTGATGGATACTTCATAACGCTGTCTTTATCTTGCGTTAAATTTCGTTCTCAACTTTTACACAGCAGATAGATTAAGAAGACTAAGGCGGAACACATGCACTAACTTTCTTTACTGAAATTGAAACATTGACTCTAACTGTTGACATTGAAATAGCCGTTGAAATTGTAAAGCTCCACAAAGTACGCGATTGTTGGGTAGTATCCTTTACTAGATATTTTCGATGCCACTGTAAAATGTATGTATAAAAATATATAAACTTGGAAAGACAAATGATGCAAGCAAAAAACTTTGAGTATCTTAATTTCACCTTCAACAAAAAGTTTTCCAAGGTTCTCCACCGCTCTGGCTGTTTTAAGCAACGTGTTAAACTGACGGGAAGGGATCTCTATGCCCTTAGATAGGTCAGTAGTTTGTGCCATACGGTCTAAACGGCTGCAAAAACTTTCTATGATCGCAAGTTGGCTCTTCAACAGCTTCATCACCCCTTCAGACTTCTTGCTGAGAAGGCAACTGAACCAGGAAACATTTTTTCGTAAAAGGAATTGATTGCTTTTATTTTTATTAAATAATGAAATATTTTTGAAAGGCTTACTTAGTATTTACGGTTTTCACATGCCGAACAACAAACTCGTATATCTTTTCCAGAGAATCCATTTCCGTGAACGATGAACAGAATTCCGTCCATGAAGTATGGATTACCGTAACATTCACATAATTTCTTACTGTCTTTACGAAATACATCATCCGGTGGTGATACTCGTGTAACTTTTGCAACTGTGGGGATTTATCTGCGACAAAAATTGCTACATTTAATATTCCTACGTTAAATTCTGAGACAAGCTAATAGCAAAGAGAGATGGTGGTACTTACGCTTAACTTTCAACAGAAGAAATGTATTTTTAAGTAAAGCTTCCGCACGATTCAGTTGCATTAAAAATGTATACATCTTCTCGTAATGGTTAAGAACTTCCTCGGTTAGGATGATGTTTAGCGGCCATTCCACAGAGTAGCAAAGTCTTACTGAGTCTAGGATCTGGAAATCTGTAATGAGGAATGGAATTATTAAAAAGATTCATACCTAACATAAACTAACTAATGGTCTAAATTTCAATTCCTAATCTAACCTGAATGAACTGCGGACTTTTTTGTTTTAGAATCACCACTGCCACCACTGGCACTACTGCAAGTAGAAATGTTATTCCTACTACTACTGGTATCCTCCGGTTCCTCATTTTCTATATCTTTAATATAAAAGCCAAGCTTTTGTACGAAATAACTTTCATCCTCATTGGCATTGCTGCTGCAGGAGGATATAGCTTCAGCAAGGATCATGCTGAGTTGACCGCTTCTTAGTAACACGTCCGCTTTAGATTCCATTCTTTTTCTTTTAACCTATTCCAAATAAAGGATAACGCATTGCTTAATAAAAGATGGTAAATAGTATTAAAAACTTTCAAAAAAACCACGGCAAGATGTTGCTTACCTCTTTGACAAGTAAATCAGTAAGAAAATAACCAAATAGACCGTTTTGCATACAAAAGTAGTCATTTAAAGCGGCAAGGTTATCGAAAAGTTTCTTCTCGTGGACAAAATAATGAAGCACTGTTGCATTGACCATGGCAGTTCTAAGGATACCGAAGTATAAAAGTTCATTCTTAAAACCTCAATCGATATCACATGCGTAGTATTTTGATTCCCAGTAAAATACTGCGATAACTAAACAATAACTTACTGAGCTTCCAATGGAATTATAATTGATAGGGATAAAAACTCATTTAACAAAAAGGGATCTAATGAAGAGGCTGACTGTGGCTCTTCAGACAGCGATTCACTTGAAGGATCTTCATTAATCTTCTTCCAGAAGTTTATAATAAGCTCAGGATCTCCTTTACCTAGAGTTCAAAATTATGAAGTGGTCAATTGCAGTTTCCGCTCATACGAAAACATTCTTGGAGACAATAAATACAGCAATTGCAATTACATAAGTTTCCAAATGAAACGGAGGCGGGATAAGGTGGAGGATCTATAGTCTTAATTTTATCCGGATTGAATTTCTCTTCAACGGAAGATAACTCATCATCTGTTAGTAACTCCATTTCGCTTAAATTAGAAACGGAAAGCAGTGCAGCCTTTAAAGTCTCATCGATAACGTTGACATCATCAAGGTTGTGAGTATCTCCAGAACCCAGAGTTTTGTCCGGGTCAGCTCGCTTATGAACAAAATCCACGTGAGGTTCTATACTACGAATAATACTGTGAGGTAATTGCACGTCTAAAACACAGCAAAAAAACTAATTACTTTACTGCCAAAAAGACGCCGTTACTACATAACACATATTTTCCCCCAAGTCATACCATCCACTATTAGGTTATCATGCCCACTAGAAACAGGGCTACCATCCAATGCCGTCTCCATCTCCGGTTTAATTTCAGGCCCGGCATGAAGTCGGCTAAAAACATCACTTCCCGGATGAAGTCTTGGGATATCTGTATCTCCAAAGTGTTTAAATCTGATTCGTTTTTCTTCCTTTAAGTCCCGTCTATCCCTCATTAACTGATACTCTTCATTTTTTCTATCTTCCACTTTAGAGATTTCTATCGCCTGTAATTTTTTCAGGTGGGCTTCTTCAATCTGTTCTCGCAGAGAGGCACGGAAGTCAGCCTTTTTCTTCTTTTCATTTTCGAACTGCAACTGTCTGTTTTGCTCCCAAGTTTCTTGCTGCAGGGCTCGTCTTAGCCTAACCTCGTCTTTCGTTTCGGGATCGTAGTTTAAGCAACACTGCTGAAGGCGTTGGATACACGTAGAGACTTCTGAAGAGATGTGGTTTTGACTGGAAAGAAAGGATTCTAGTTTGCTCGTCCAAGCGGACCGAAGTTGGGAGATGTCTTCAAATGCAAGAGACAATCGGATATTATCACTCCCTACTGCTGATGAAGTAAGACTTGGCATACACCGGAATACATCCTAAAACAACAACATTGGACTTTACGTTTAAAGCTTTAAACTTTTAAAAGGTTTAATAAATACCCAACGAACTTGTGAAATAATTTCCTGCATCAAATTGATAGCTTTTCCTGTTTCAAAGATTAAAAGGGCAGAAGTCTCCAAAAATATTGGGACACTGGTCCTTTGCTGAAACTGCTTGGTCCAAAATCGCCTATCTTTATGGACGCTTTGGTATTGTTTATGAATGTGAAATTCTTTAGGTGGTCCTAGAACTCCTTGAAAGATCCAATTCGAAACGTAACTGAAGAAGAAGTTTGGAAATTAAATAACAACATTAGTTTAAGTTTCTTTATGACGAAAACTATTGAAAAAAAACTTACTTCAAATACGCAGACGAACAGGTTAATATCATTGCACGCACGATATCAATTACGCATGGGTTTATACTTGAAAAGAGAAGAATATTTAGGCTGCTTATGAAATCCACCGCATTTCCGGATAACGTGTTATCAACGAGGTACTCCAGCAGCTCGAGTTGATACCGATAAGGCTACGAAAAATAAAACAAAGTTTATACTTTAGAAATAGCTCCCTAAACCTTTAGTATAAAAGCAGTTTCATGTAACTTACGGTAGTAAAAACTGCAAGTTTCGACAGAGTTTTGATAGCCTTACAGTTCAGCATCAAAACTACATTATAAAGTTTCAAATAATCCGATATAAATCTAAACAAGCTGGTGATAACTTGGCAGCCCTGAAGTCCCCATTTCTTCATCAGAGCTGTGTCATACTGCATCTCCGCATATTGATTCAGTTTCTTCACAATACTTCCGCAACGCAGTAGAGGGGTACAATAGTTATACAATGCTTGAGGACTTACTCCCTTCAGAATTACCCAAGGGGTTTGATGAAAGAGGAAAGAGTTGGAAACGAGTTTGAAGGACTGGGATTCTCTGCCGGAAAGTAGGTGGAATGCTTGAGGAATGAACTGGTTCAAAGTTATCACAATCGGTTTCGCTGTACAGCTCTTTACACTTGAAACTGCAGAACTAACACTGTCGCTTATGTGGATACTCCTTCCTGTTGAGATCTCTAGATGACTTTCGGGGTTTAGTCGCCAAAATTGGTCAACAAATTGATTAGACCGTTCTCTCGAGTCGAAGAGGGAGTGACTGGAATCTGAAATGTAGAATAAATTAGTTAAAAAACCAGTAAATTTACTCTGGAATAGATGCATATCGCATTTCCTGTTTTAATTCCCCTCTAAATAATTCCCCCTGCCTTTCCATGTTAAAAATACAAGTTAGCCATCGTTTCCTAAACTCTCAAGTATAATTCCCCAGGATTTAAAACCGGAAATACAGTACAAATCCTCACCCTTGAGTCGTATTCCTTTCGTAGCCAAATTAACGTGCTCAGAGTTGTATCGAAAGGGTACAGGAACTTTGAGGTGGTCCCAACTCAGATTTCTATCACGAATATAAGGAATTTGAGCAATGTCCTCCCAAGGAACGGCTTCCTTATCCTCGTCACAGTTAGGGCTTTCTACCGTAGGGTCTTCCACGTTTCTCTGACTGCTAGAAGTAGTCGAATTCCCGTAGTTCGTACCAGGTTTTAAGCCATTAATAGTATTGGAAATGTTGGCAGTGTGGAAATCCCTGTTCTTTTTCTGAGAACTGCTAGCAGGAGGATTGTATTGGAAGTCTTCTTCAGATGACGAGGTGTACCCTTCATCCTCCTTAACAACTTTCTCACCCGGCCTGGCCTGTCCTGGCATTTCTAGCAATAATTTAAAAAACCTTGAACACACAGAATGAATCCAATGCTTTTTAAAATAAGAAATACGTAAGAAGATCAACCTTAGCTTATCGCTGCTTCTTGCAGCGTCTTATAGGGCTTCAGTATGGACGCTTATACATCAAATCAGCGTAGCACTGCCCTGCAATTTACAAATAAACATTAACTTTACGTATGTTTATACAAATCTTGCAATTTCAATCAAGTAACCTCTTAACTGACCTGGAATACGGGTATTGAAACCTTCAAAACAGGGATAGCAGTTGTAGTGGGTGTGGTTCCAGCGATTCCGAGCCTAAATCCTACAATAAAGCCCCACCGAAAAACAGGAAACCGGGCACGGGAAACGGGAAACCGATCGACAACTGGACGAGCGACTTCTCCTGCCTAAAAACCACCAAAATACCCGTTTATGCTCCAGATTTCGAAATATAATTACCAAAAAAGTACGTTTTGAAAAAAGAATTCCAAAAAAAAAGAAATTCATTCCAAACTTTAGTTTTGTTTTTATTTATTATTTTAGCTCCCGGGGCTATTTCCCGGTATTCCAAAAACAGAAACGGAATGTCCATTGTCCATGCTCTCCATCCATTCCTGCCATTCGCCATGCGGTATTTCTCCCACTCGCATCTCCGTTCTCCACGCTCCATTTTCGTCAACTTTAATTCTTTTTAAAACTCAGTTTTTATCTTTTTATTAATTGAAAGTGTTAATTAATCGAAGGATTTTGAATTGGAAGGAAGGAATGGAAAGTGAGGCTCATTTCAAGCGAAGCAGCGTTGTAAAAAACATGGAAAAGTAAGTCCGTTTTAATTCTTTAATTTCGTTAATTTCCATCCGGTTTTTTATTTTTTGGGAAACCAGAAACCACACCCGTTTCTTATTCTTTTAATTAATTTGATTGTGATTTAAATGATGAGTTGGCATCTGACACCTCTTGTATGAGCCGTGTTATAATGATTCTAATCTATTTTTGCTAAAAACTGATACATTTAACTAGAGGATTTTATAAAGAACGCTACGCTGGTAATTGGCATTTGGCAACTGTATTAATTAATGAATGCGTGGTTTTTTATTTAGCAGGGAAGATTAAACGGAGCAGGATTTGGGCGTGGTTCGAGATGCTATAGGAGGAAATGGAACTCCCCTACTCAGCGTGTAGCTGTGGCCGTAGCCTTTGACCTCGCAGGTCAAGACGAGTCGAATGGATAGAGATGACCTGGCTAGGTCAAGATCAAGAGGAGGAAATAGACCCCCCCCCCCACTCAACGTGTGGTCGTCGCCGTAGCCTTTGACCTGTGACCTCGCAAGTCGAGTCGAATGGATAGAGATGAGATGATGACCTGTCTAGGTGGAGGCCAAACGGCGCTTGGGTCTGGTCTTTGGCAGGAATAGAGAAAGGCTTCGCAAGATGGAAGGGTTAGTTGTAAAGTATTCATTGACACTGATTGATTATTTCTAACGGTGGATTTTTATGCTGTATATGATGATTTCAAATCTGACACCTCTAATGAACCGTGCTAATACGATGATTCGAACTTTTATAAATGTTATCTGACCAGCGAATAGATGGAAATTCCTTTTATTTAAGTAATAACTGCTCAAGTGCATGATTAAAACCTTTTTTAATATTCATTTCAGGATTTAGGAGTACCAGGAACGATCGATGAATGGATTGGACATCTAAAAGTTTGACCACTTTTTTGCAGCTATTTTCTTCATCTGAAATGAGATCTGCGGAGATTAGTCCAAAATGTAAGGGGATTTTACGTCAAGTTTTGGTATGTAACATTTTTTTATGTAGATGTTTCTTTATTCTTTCTGTTGGAAGTAAAGCTGTAATGATGTTTCAAAATCTGACACCTCTAATGAACCGTGCTAAAACGATGATTCGAACTTTATTTTATTAAATAATTCTGATCAGCAAATAAATATTGTGGATAATTCTGCCGTGCCAATTGTTAAGTTCACGGGTGTAATTTTTGTTTTGCTTTATTTATTTTAGGAGCCTAACAGACGCATACAAACTCCCGTTTTGCTTGGTTTTAAGCACACCAAAAGTAAGATAATGTTTGACATAACTTTTTAAGGCGTTAGTTAGTATAGTAAATTAGTCTAAGATAGCTGTAAGTGATGTTTCAAAATCTGACACCTCTAATGAACCGTGCTAAAACGATGATTCGACCTTAATTATACTTTTTCTGATACTGCTAATTCTTGCATTGTTGTTTAAACTATAACTAATTTAAACTTAAAAGTACAATAACTGACCCGTTGAATTTATTTTAGGAGTAACAGCGCAGCGTGGAAAGTTTTACAAGTAGCAGCGTCTTCCTCCCTGCCTGGCTAAGTTGGAGTAAGATTTTCTCTAATAAAAGTAAGATCATTGGCTTTGTCTTTGTCTATAGACGTTTTAAACTACGGATTTTGTGTCGCTGCTGTAAATGATGATTTCAAATCTGACACCTCTAATGAACCGTGCTAAAAGGATGATTCGAACTTTTTATATGTTATCTGACCAGCAAACACTAAAGCTATAAATATGTTGAGAGGAAACTTTGGATGAAAGTTCTCAATAATTACAGATCTATCTGTATTTCTAGATTGGGGTGCGGTTATAAAGGTCACTAGATGTTTCTTCAAGTCTTCATTTCTCGGAAGCTGTCAACTGTTGACTGTATTTTATTACGATTACTATATTGTATTATGTATAAGTCGTGTAAACTATGAAAGATGAGTAAACAATCTTATCTTTTTATTAAAAGTAGAAATTATATTTCCTTGCATCCATCCACGTCCCAATCCCAACAACAGTGTCCCCTTTTCCTGACAGAAATCGGTAGGACGTCAAATGTTTAACACGTTCTCGCAAAGCATGACTTTGACCTTTTATCAACAACGAGCTAAACCCATGTTTAGGTTCTTGGGAAGCATTCGTTTTGTCTGGCTAACCTCTCATACATGCGTAAATACTGTCAACTGTGTAAATATGTTAATGAGTAACATTTTCGAATGATGAAATCCCTCATCCTCCTTCACCGGAGGAAACGTCCATGACAGAGATGACCACGTTGACCACGGAGATTACAGATAGAAGGCCGGTTATAATGTTGTTCATAAACTCGGCACGTTTCCGGTCCTTCTCCGTTTTCAAATGCATCCGACCAATTATCGCCATTAGGAATCCGACTATTAACTGGAAGTAATTGAGCAAAATTAATTACTACTCCTTGGATTTGTATATTAATTAAAATGCTGAAAGTTATTTCCTATTTTGATGCTTCTACAATTCATGGCTTCAAAATCATAATGCAAACTTACTACCTCTTGCCTACCTGTAGTACAATAGAAATAGAAATAATTGCAGTCAAAGCATAAAAAATCGTATCTCGGCGTTTCCTCCGAAATAAATCCTGTAATTTTGATACATTTGCTGCTAAAAGGGCGAAATCCAGAAGCCCTTGGCCTGCCGTCTTTCTTGTGGCGTATTTGTTGAAACTCCCCAAAAAGTCTCTTATAGCGTCCTAAAGTTAATTCCGGACGTATTTATTATAAGGTTTCATACACAATTGTAATTATTTAGAAATATATGTAAAACTTTGTCTATTTATGCATGAAAAACGCATGCCGTACCGTTAACACTCCATCCGTTTCATCATCCGCTGCTTCACCATCTCCCCTACCGTTTAGACTCATGACATTTACTTTGTTCGTTTCCATTTCTGAGAATTTGTTGGTGTTTTTACTAAAAATGAGCTAAAAGTTAGTTTCAATATTTCCAAATCCACTATATTCCCTTTTTTCAGTTTGCAGGGAGGGACACAGTTCAAGAATTTTGAAGCCAAACTATACGAAGCTGTCTAAGATATTTCTGAATTAAGAATTACAATAATTCCCAAGCTTTTTTGACACTTTCAAGCACACACTTAAAATGTATCTTTTATTGACAGTTCTCAGAAACACTTGGCATATTTCTTCATGGTATTGGCATTTTAGAAATTTTACTGATGGGCAAAGACACTTGTTTTACTTTGCAAAGCGTAAGTGGAAGGAATGTATGAGAATTAATTGGACAAGGAATTGAAGAGGTTTTTAAGAAGTTTTGTCCATTTCTTTTTACATGAAATAGGTTCTATTCCCGTATTGTTTTGATGGGTGTGACGGTGATGAAAGTGGATCCGAGGCACTTCTACTACTCTCTACTCACAAAACACTGTGAAAGTATAAAAAGTATAAACTGTCAGTGACAGTTGTCATTAATCATTGAATTCGTGAATCGATTAAACCCCAAAAAATCCATAAAGCTCGGCTCAACTCTCTAGTTCCATGGCATTGCATTGACGAGCTTAACTTTATAATTCATATCCTACACTTTACAACAAAAGGTATGGAATTGGATTACTTTCGGATATCCAGTGTTCTACTCGTAAAATATCAAATAACGTAGCATACCATGGATATGGATATGGATGAAAGTTACTCGGGTTGGTTTACTTTCCGTAGAGTTTGTTAATTTAACTCAAAGTAAACTGAAACAGATAGTGGTTTGGGTTTTGGGTTGGATGGATGTTTTGTTTTATTGGGCCAAGGTTTTTGAGATTTATGTTGAAGGGATTTGGTTGGTTTTTTTACAGCAGAATTTTAAAAACTTTCGAAAACTGAATTTATGAGAAAGACGAGATCATATCAAAAGGTTGTTGAGATTACAGAATGAAATGAAATGGTGTAAGATGCTGAGGAAGATTGGTCTTCGAATGCGAGGATGTACTCGGTGAAGATGTCCAAAAATAAAATAACCTTGATGCTTGATTACTCTTTGCAAGTTGGTTGATCGGGGAGCAAAAAAACTGGTGGTTTTGTACACATTTTAGTCATGCAATTATCTTAACCATTCTATTCAATCCATACTAGCAAAAACAAATGTTATAAAGTCCATTGCATACCTTTACCTAACCTACAACCTCCTACCTACTCCCACACGGTATAAATCGTTTGGAAGTAAACGCACTGGGCATAAGCATGACGTTTATACGTTTTTTTGCAGTCCTCACCCACTCAATTACATTGTAATATTGTTGGAATAAAGGTACTGCACTGGAATGATGGAAATCTTAGATTGCATTATACGCTTGAATGTATGAATTGTGATTACATTTTACACAGAAAGGAAAAGTCAATGTCGTTTATGCATTCTGAATTCTGATTAACTGCAAACTGAATACAATTAAGCCAGTCGTCCACCATCAATGATCATCATTTTTTATATGAAGTTAAGTCAGGAAGATTAAAAATTTTTGGTCTTTCAGAAGCTTTGAAATTGCGAAAAAGAGTTCCTATTGCAATAATTGTTAATGATATCTAAATCTGTGAACAATGTGCAACTATTGAACTCTTGTAACTTTAAAATGTGAAGTAACGACTGGCGTGGATCACGTCATGTTAAGCAGAAATATCATTTATACAGACAGAAAAGAGGAGTAATTTAAACAGCAAAGCAATTAATTGGAAGTTTACATTGAAGTTTGGACAAGCTTGCAAAGTACAGTGTTCATGGAGAAGCTTGCAAGTTGCATTTTTATATTAGAGCATACGAAATTGTAGAAATGTCAACGATTTAATTCACCATATTGATGGTTTCTTTAAATTGGTCCATTATTATTCAAATTAAGGTCATCAAATGGTGAATTAACTGGTTGACATTTCTACAATTTTGTATGCTCTAATATAAATGCAACTTGCAAGCTTGTCCATGAACATTTAGAATTCCTTTTTACTAGAATTTTCGAACTTAAAATCATCCGACTTTTAGAGCTCGTTAGACTCGGTTGATTTTTAATCCC
>JAQFZX010003686.1:0-11044 GCA_034682405.1 Hydroisotoma schaefferi | reverse complement strand
CCGGGTTATCATTGGATAACCACCAACGCTACCAGTTTGCAAGTTTAGAGTTGAGCGAGCATCCTGTCGCGTCTTCACTGACTATATTCTTCTGTCCGAGTATCGAGTAATAAATCCATTCGTTAATTACTAATTGGATTTCCGCACAAGAAATTTCAGGCTTATAATTTTTGTTTGGCTTGTCCTTTGTCATCGCATGTTATGGATATTCTTATAAGTTTTATCTTAAAAATCGTTATGGTTTATTACAATTGTGGTTTATAAGTGTGGGAAAGGAGGTGGATTAGTTTATTAAGAGGTTGCTAAACCTCTTTATGCGAATGTCCGTCCGTCCGTCCGTCCGTCTTCAAGCTGCTCGTTTAATGTAGTCAGGATATCTCGGGAACGGTTCAACTTTTTGGAAAACTGTTTTCGGACTGAGAATATTGATGACTCTGGAACGATCACTGTTGATTTTTCACTTCGTAAGTCGCGCGCTTCAAGGTCAAAGGTCACAGGTCATGCAAATTTCAAATTGTGGCCCTTATCAAATGCGGCATCATTGGAAAGCTTGACTGAAGGTTCTATTTAGATAAGTCAAGTAACATTGACCTAACATGACCCCAGGGGGCGTAGTTAACGTATTCTGCTGCTGCTTCCTGTCACCAAGCAAACACAAACCCGTCAAACTGATCCGGGTCTCGCTTCTGCCAAAAATAATCTGTTCTTTGTTACTTTCAAACAAAAGTATAGTGTTACCTTTGCTACCCAACCGATTTTGGAGCGCGTCACGGGATCCAGCGACAAGAGATCCAGCGACACGGGGTCCGGCGACACGGGGTCCGGAGCGACAGGAGGTCCAATTCAATTGACTTGGAGAAAAGTGTACGATACTTGGAATATGATATTTTATTTAGTGACTCGATGCTTAGAAAATTTAACATTTTTCAATTCACTGCGGTGGTAGCCTATCTTAACAACATTAGTATTTGCATGTAGGCAATCCTAATCTCTGGATTTTTTTACCTCAGTGGCAAGTTCATGATAAATAATTTATGACAATAAATACAAATTATAACATCTTGCAGTTCATAAAATACAAAGGAAAGAAACTTATTAAAAAGTTTGAGGGTCTAGTTTTACCTGAAGCGAACATGAAGTGGTGGAGACTGCACAGACGAAAGATGCCGGGCAGGATGGAAAGTAAGAAAACAGAGGGGGGGGCTAAGCCCCCACATCTTTTCTATTGTAATAAGCTCTAAACTTAAAATCCCCTTGGATGGGCTCTGCCAGCTGCACCCGTAGGTTTTATGAGGAGCACATGTCACAAAAAATACGTTTGCAAAATAAACGTTGATCTTAAGTTGGTTAATAAACAGAATTTATAGAGTTTTAAGATGGAAAAGGGGAAAAAATTGAAGGTGGATGAAACACCAGAGGGGGTTCAGCGTCCAGCCCCACCCACTCCTAAACCTCCATTTCGGCTTATCAAGATAACCCGGGACTATTAGCAGTTTGTCCGCATCCTACTCCAAATCCCACCTAGCCGGCCTTTATCATTTATTGATAAGCTTTATTAAACTGTCAGACAAACAATGTATTCCAGGTTGTTATAAATTATAATCACTTTTTTTTAAAGCCCATTGCTTGAAAGTTTGTGTGGTTTAGTACAATTGAATATGATATTTCGTCTTCGTCCCTTTCAAAATGTTCATGTTTTGCAGTTCAATAAATTAAGCGTATATGGAATATCACAAAAGTCTCCCAAATCACATTACAAAAATGAGTCCTTTTAAACTGTGGGTTTCCCCGTTTAAGAGGATTGATATGTTGAATTGTTTGGGATCCACTTTATATTTTGAATAAATGAAAATATAACCTTAACGTGCAAACTACCTGTGCTATGCATTTAACGTATATAACGCATCCAAGCTTCCAAGCATCATTACATAAATCTTACCTACTATTTTAACAAGAAATATCAAATCATTGTCTCTAATTAAAGATCCAATCGTCGAAATTGGTTCACGCATTCAAAACGTAGACTACGAAAGGTACAAGCATGTAGTTTGGAGCAAGGGAAGGTGGTGAAACCTAATATATAATTAATTTATACAGGATTTGATTATCTTCCTCAAGACAAAGCTAGACGTCAAGGCGAAGGCAGCCTTACTCAGCATTTTACAAGAGTTTCTGCAGATTTCGCAAGCACGTTTATTGCGATTTCAGACTTTGATTATGTTTTTAACTTTGTTAAACGACCAATTATATACGAATAGTCCCTACCAACCACCATGCCACACATGAATCCCTGTTATGCACATAATAAAATTATATAGAGACGTCCAAGTTTAAAGATATAAAAATCAATGGTTTTTATTTGGTTTTGAGATCCATGGCTTAAACTTTGTCTCCTCTCCTGTCTCCTGGTTGACCACTACTTCCGAAAAACGCTCCCCTTTCGTAGACACAACTTGGCCCTCCCGATACCGGACCAGTTTCTTTGGTTCCTAAAACCACACATGGAAATAATTATACATTGTTAAAAACACAGATTAAAACCATAGGCGCAACCACGAGGGGGACGAACGAAGGGGTTCAAATAGCATCAAAGGATAAGAAATAGTGTACCTAGGAGGGGCTGGGCGGAGCCGGATTAACATATAAAGGATAGGGTCAAGGGTCTTGGAGGCGCTAGGCAGAGCCGGTTTAACATATAAAGGATTAGGGTTTTTCAGGAATTCCAGGGGGTACATATGAAAACCAGTGGGTACAATGTACCCACGAACCCTCCTGGTTACGCCTAACGATTGATTTCTATACCTCCTTGGGCAACTCGGGCCTAAACTCCTTCCCCTCACTGTCCTTGTCCACAAAGCCGTATCTCTGCACAACCCGATCTCTCAACGCCTTCTCGTCAATTTCTTTTTGGTTGGATTTGCTGGGTCTCCTCAGCCGCCGTTCTACCCGCAGACATTCTTCCTCGTCGAGAAGGATCTGAACCGCTTTCTCCATTTGGTTTTGGGAATACGCCAGAACTGTAGAGATTTCCGAGAGTTGGAGTGAAGGGAACATCTCCAGGAGCAGGAGTTCGTTCTGCGAAGGAGGAACCACTCTGCTTTCTTCTTCAGTTGTTGTTAATGTTGCTGTGCTATTTGTACTTGTGGCCTAAAGTTTCATACACATCATACCCGGTGATTGAAATACATATCTACCTAGGAGCATTATTACCCTAAATCCTCGCCCATATACCGCCCTCGTTAATAACACCGCACGCCTATCTTTTACATGTTAAAAGGCATATCTCCAATGTTAAATATGCGTCTTCTTAGCCCATTCTAGGGCTATATAGGCTTTCTTGTCCATCTGTCCGCCATCCGCGCGAGCTCTCAGAACTTACACGGTAGATTAGGCTGAAATTTTGCACAGTTGTGGTAATTGGGCTAACTACACAAAATCCGAAAGTTCACGCCGATCGGTCAGTCAAATACCCGTGGGGGTCAAAAACCCCACGCGGTTATTAATTAGTCTGAAATGTTTTTAACTTTCCCATCAAAACCACAAAAATATAAACAGTAGGGAAAAGGGGGAATGGTGCTGTGGGTGTGGTGGCCCCCACATTGAAAAACAAAAACCGATACAAAACATATTTATTAAAAAAATACAAAGATCTATAAATATTGCCACAAAGTGCCCTTGAATGGGTCCTGCTAACTGCACTCGGAGGTTTTTTTTTTTTAGATATAACCCGCGGTATCTGGGCGAGGATTTAGGATATTTCAATTTTACAGTACTACACTAAAACGGTAATTTTTCAGCAAGATAAAATAGTCCCCCCCCCCCCCAGCTAACTGTTTATGATTAACCCGGTATTTATACTTTTTCCGGAAATCTACAAGAAACACGCACCCCTTTAATCTGACCAGCACTGTCCCCTGTCTTGTCCGGGTTGGTGGTCCCCCCAAAAACGGTCATGATAAATTCATCGCAGCTGCTGCAGCTGCCTTTCTGTTCCCGTTTCCTGAGCTGTCGAGAAACTTGGGTCATCCACAGCTCAACCTCGTTCTTTGGAATGTCTGTAAAAGAAGGGAAGTAGCCGCTGAGCATTTCACAAAAGTCCTCCACCGTAACCGAGTCCTCCTCCTCTTGTAATACTTGCAGCACATACGACAGGATTATCATGTCCATGGATGCTCTAATTTTTAATAAAATCATCCTATACATTTAACCTCCTCTCTTCTAAAACTACCCCCCTATTTCCCGTTTTAATTCCCCTGGGGCTTTATTATTACCCTAATTCCTCGGCCACACACCGCGGCTTATACATCTTAAAAATAGATGTTTTGAAGCAGATTTAACATGGGAGGGATACCCTTTTAACATGTAAAGGATAGACGTGCGGCATAATTAACGAGGGTGGCATATGGACGAGTATTTAGGGTATTCCATTTAACATGGTAAGTATATGCACGGTATCCAAAAAATCAATCATATACAACCCCTTCTCCACTTTGATTCTCTACCCATCCTTACCTACCCATCTTTCCATGTTAAAAGTCCTATCTTGTCCATGTTAACATCCTCGCCCATATGCCTCCCCAGTTAACTACGCTACACGCCTATCCTTTACATGTTAAAAGGGTATCTCTTCCATGTTAAACATGCATCAAAAAATATTATATATATATATGCCGCGGCATAGGGGCGAGGATTCAGGGCAACAAAGCCCCATAGGGGAATTAAAACGGGGAATACGGTAAATTAAACACTTTCTACAATTACCTACCATATATTTATGATTATGCTTTAATAATGTAATACAATACTTACTATTTATTTGTACCAATAATAAATAATATTAATAATAATATTAATAATAATAATAATAAATAATAAATATAAATATATGCAAATTAAGAGATATGAGATGATTCCCTTTTATTTATAATTATTTTACTAAAACTCACCCCAGATCTCCTCCTCCACTTTTACACTCTTTATGTATAAATTTGATAAGAGATTCTTGTATAAAATTTAATTTTGTTTCATCACTTTCTTCCAAATTCATCGTTCCCTTTATTCCCGTTAATAATAATCCCAGAATTATGATAGATAAATGGACAATGTTTGTATACAATTTATTCTGTCCAAGTGTCTTTAATATCGATTGAATATCAAAACAAGGAGTTCTCTATGGCTCCATCTCATCTCTCACTAAACTATCTCCATCAAATGTCCCTCGTGTCGTCGTGTCATGTATTAGAGGTGAGTCGGGTAGTAAAAATACTCACCCACCCACCAAATACCCAGTCCAGTTCCTCACCCAAAATACCCGTCCGCTAATTACCTTAGAGGTTAATCGGGTAGTAAAAATATACACCCACCCACCAAATACCCTATAGGTTAATCGGGTAGTAAAAATACCCACCCACCCACCAAATACCCAGTTCAGTTCCTCACCAAAAATACCAGCCCACCCAATTGGGTATCCGATTGGGAAACTGGTTAACCGAGTACCCAGTAGCGTTTTCCAAGACTAGAGGCCACCGTAGAGTAATCGTAATTGGTAAATTGGTAAAATTTAGTTTACTACTTCCCAACTTATCTCTAATAGACATTTAAAAGAGTATAAAAAGCAATTCAAATGTTCGACAAAACATAAATATTTAAATACTAATATGTAAGCAGCCGAACTAGGTACCCAGCCAGACCCACCCGTTCATTTCTTGACCCACTCAGCAAATACCCGGTTAATTTCCCAGTTGGGCACTGCTTGAAAGCGGAATGGTTTATAAAAAATTAAGAGTTTTTCAATCTTGAAACATGCACCACAAGAAGGAAAAACTATACAGAACACCTTAAGCTAAAAATGGATGGATCCCTAGATTCAGAGAGTTACAATAAATACCAGTGCAGTGACTTTCTATCCCCGTTTCATACGGTCTATCTATGGTATTATTCAAGTGAATGACCGTCCTGTCATTATAAGATTTTATAATGTCATCATAAGGTCATGCATGACGTCATCTCAATGTCATGCCATGAAGTTTTCTTGTTAGAAAAGCAACTGTGCCAACTAGGTGCAGTGCGAAAGTTTAGACCAGTTGGTCAAGGTAGAGACCCGTGGGGCTGCAAAAACCCCACTGGGTAATCAAATAGCCTGAAAAATAGTTTTATAGTTTTCCACAAAAAGCACAAAAATATAAATAGTTTGGCCCAAATCGACCGTTTGAAGACCACTGAGGGGTCAAAAATGCCATGGGGTAAATAAAGATCCGGTAATATGTCTTTAACTTTTCCTCCAAAAGCGCAAAAATAAATTGTTACGAGCGGCAGCGATGAGGGTGCAGAGGCTGGCCCCCACGCAGAAACACAAACCATAATTCAAAACGTAAATGTGTTTAATAAAGACAAACCGCTATACCTATTGCGCCAAAGCGCCCTGGAATGGGCTCTGCCAGCTGCACCTAGAGGTTTTTACTAACACCCTTGATAATTTCAGCAATCCAACGTCCTTCAGACGCTGGGGATTTATACACGCCGTTCCCCTTTCTACCCAAATGTCGATTCAATTAACACTCTGACTGATGCAAAGCTCTTACAGGGAAAATTGGTAAGGATTGAATGTGTTGTACTTTGCTGCCTTCGCTAATAATCAAGGTTTGTTATTATACACGGAAGAAAAACGATTGGGCGGAATAGAATAACTGGCACATAGATCAAGTGAGCTGTCGCAAAGTGCATCGGTGAATACCCAACGACAAAAAGCTTAAACGCAAATTGACAAGCGAGTTTCAAGACATATCTCTTGACGACGGAGGAACATACTCTTTTCACTTTGAGAACATGGACTACTACACACAAGTTCGGCATCACAAATAATACAAATTAGTACCGAGAACCGTGCAGTTTCCTGACGAGAGTTTTGAAAATTCAGTTTTAATTCCAACTGGAGTAATAACAACTAATATAAGCACAGTTAAGGGCTGCATGGAAGTACCTCATTCGCTCGATAAATGTATGCCACAGGCAAATAGTAAAAACTGTCTGGTCCGCACCAGACAGACGGTAGGAGGAGATGCAATGACGATTTGGTTAACCGAAAGTTGTAAACTGCTTAAATCTGCTTCCGTAGAACATGATACGTTGAATCATATTCATTCGACACCTGCTGCAGACGGTTTCTATAAAAGTATAGAACGACGGCATCGACAGTTTCAGGTATTTGCATTAGTCGATAAGCAGGGCAGGGTGACTTCTGGAAGCTTGGCTAACATTCAACAGACTCAATGGCACCAGAATTTAAAACATGACACGTTTAATTTTGGACAAGAGTTAAGCGAAGCAGCTATTCATGGATTCAGTTGCCTTCTGTTTATGAAACGCAATGCATCTTTTTAAATGGAATTATACCACGCAAGTTTTAAGGCACGAGAGAATTATACTTGTAGATTTATTTGAATGTTTAGCATTAGGTTCCCTAGTTTATTTTTTTAATTCACTGCCACTAACTCACTAAGACATCCGTCCACAAAAGGTTTCGTCTAGGTTTTAATGAATTATTTAATGTTTGTTATTTTAACGGTACACCAACGTCGGTTTTTTAGCACCGCATCACACTCCTAAAAACAAACAAACCGGTTGTGAAAAAAATAGGGATTTTTTTTCGAGGCTAGCTTTATTAATACAAGTAATTGTTTACTTCAAACTCGCAAGGGAAGTAAAAATACTTTACATCGAAGGAATTCTGTACCGATACTTGATTCGGAAAAACTGTCAGAGCGATATCGGAGAGTTATTTAAGTATTTAACTGAATACGCAAAAGCATTAATTCATATGTAGTGTATAACTTAATTTTATTAAAAGCATAAACGAAAAAGAAAGTCTCAACCCCACCTTTAACTTTGCAAGATACAGTAAGTGGATTAGGTCAATTCTTTGATTGGCAACTAAACATTACGTAATTAATCGGTTTCATTCTTTCTCCGGAGTAATTTTGCATCCGGTTCAATTCTCTTGAAATTTTATTTGTATACTTCCCAGGTAAATAGATTTTATAATTTTTCCTCCGGAATATTTAAGCTCTAGTGGAATTAAAACGGGAAATACGCTAGTTTGACTAGTTGTAATTAGATGGAGCAGTGGTTAGTTTGGTTACTTATTGTGCTTCTGGATTTGCAATTCAGAAGTAATTATCCAGAATCTGGTCACTAATCAATTTTATTGATTGAGGGATAGGTAATAGATAACAATATTAATCAATTACTGTAATCAATTACACAAAAAGTAATTAATAATCGAAATGGATTACTTTGCTAAATACTAGATTAATTGTAATTTAATAATTAATTAAGTGCTCTAAGAAAGTAATTTATGATTAGTTAATTGATTACAAATTGTCATTTTTAAGTAATTTATTGTGCAATCAATTCCTGTAATTAAAATTTCAAACAACGGCTTCTCAATGCGAAAATATTCTTAGCTTAGTGGTCATTCCTGAATGCATAACCTCACATAATTCTATGTTTCATATAATAACATCCGTTTCCTTGCAAAACACCTAGATAGCTCTTTCAATAGTACAAACTGAAAACGCTACATTCCTTTGTTTAACTTATTATTGTTTTCTATTCAAAGTTGTATACTTATTAATAACTAATAATAATGGCAGACTTACCTGCACCAAAAAATCAAAAGGATAGTGAAGTGGTTAACCTGCCAAAAAATTGTAACGGGCTTCTTCTGCAAAATATAAGCGACATCACCGTTAAAGCACGTCGTTTATTCTGCCCTCACCATAAAATAATGCTTTTTCTGCATTGTAATTAATTTGTCATATTTCCTTATCCATACAATCAAAAATTGTAATGTAATCAACCAGCGTAATTAATTACACAATTTAATTGAAAATTGTAATTTACTCGGACTCGGTAATGTAATTGAATAATGTAATAGATTTATAGCAATGATGTAATGTATTAATTGTAATCAATTTACTTTGGAGATTCAACCATGTAATTGTAATCAGTTAATGACTACAAAAGTCGAGTAATTACCCACCCCTATTCAATCAATGCTTAATCTTGATTCTGCAGGTAGAATAGAAGAATTTCGAAGCCAATTCCCTCATAAAAATTCTTCTTATGAGGGAATCCCCAAATCTGGCTGGGCATCAGTTTTTTTCAGTACGTCCCTCATACTAATTTTTCCCAAAACCTGGAATCTCATCTTGAGCCTAGCTCTATCAGTATGAAAAAGCTGAAACCTAGCTACGAAAGATCCTAAACAGTTACAAGGTTTTGATACTTGTAATATAAATCCCTTGCATTAAATAATGCCCAAAGTGTCCAATAATCAAACCAAATTCGACAGCAATAACTAATATATTTTATGAACGGAGAATAATCAAGGCCCAGCAAGATTTGATCATGTTTCTGGGTTTTGGACATCCTGTTCCAAAATGTTTAAAATATTCTGTTACATTCTCACCAATTAGCATAACTTGTAGAGGGATTTATTGCATTAAAACCTTCTTGGAAAGTTTTAAAAATTAGTACAATTGGAATGCCTAAGCCAGCCTAAACTTTTAATTGTTTTGATTTCTTTATACCCGACTAAAAATTGGGATTTATGTTTCCTCTCATTTTGTCTCAACAAGAAAGTTAGACCAAGAATGAGATAATTAGAATGACTGTCCAAGAACGGTGGAAAAAACCCTCATATAAACTCCCCCTTTCTCAATAAGATTCATAAGAAACCTCAACTTCCATCCAACACTTCCAACTATCCAACATTGCTGAATGACCTTAACACACTGTCAATAAAATCTTCCGGGCTAAACTACCCCAATTGCTAATTCCATCTTGCATACATCCCATAGTCTTAAAACATTCTGGAATTGTCTTTGAAATCCGAATCCCAATTTCCTCACGATTACCTATCAAATCCCTCTTTTGCCAATGGCATTTACATTTACAAGTTTTATATTATAAGACAATATTAAGAAGGTTTGTGCCAATATCTTCAGCTTGTTTTAAATATACAAACTATCACTACCAAAAGGTCCAAGCCTGCACTCATTTTTCAAAGTACGTCAAACAATTGAATTATGTCGCATAATTGGCGTGGAAGTAAACGGCGAGATACTGATCCAAGGTAATTATAAATTGGCATTTTGTTTTACAATCTACAATAAATTAAGACATGATTTATCAACTGCCGTACTCAAGTGGCATTTCCTAAAAATGTGTTCAGCTTGTAAAATTAAGGACAGTTAGCGTACAATTTAACTCCCCAGGTGCTGTATTACTTCCAACGAAAATTATAATTTCTATTAACATGGACAAGATAAGACTTACAACATGGATAGGTAGAGTGGCATTAAACCGGGGGGGGGGAATTATTCCGGAGAGGAATTAGAAAGGGAAATGCATGCGGTAATTGGAAGTACAATCCTAGCTCGCTCTGTAGGAGAGGAACTTTATTTATTTGAGCTTTGGGTTTGGGCTACTCCATACCCTTTCTGAAGATGACTCCCGGATCTTTAACCCTATTTTTAATACCAACGCAACGTCCGACTCCTTTCTCATATCTCCAATCGTTTAGAAAATCACCAGCTTAATACAGCCCAAACGTTATTTACAATACATATACACTCGAATAGTGCCTCCCCTTAATTACTATTAATAACCCCGCAATCCCCATTTAATTGACCCCTAAAAAACTGAAAAATTAATAAGTGTCCGAGGACACTATTCCAGTATATACGGTACTTTCCCCATTGGTTTAATAGTTAAATAACGGTATTAAGAACGGTTTATGCTCAACATCGTGAGTTTAAAATACAAAAGATAGGTCCATACTTGAATTTACAAAAGTGAAATAATACCCCCGTCCCCCCGAAATAATGCCCTACTATCTTTGTCCCGTTAAAAGTAGGAATTAGCCCTATCTTGTTGGAGTAAACGGAGTATACGGAGTAAAGAGATATCTTTCAGCAAATGTAATGAAGGTTATGCTGAACTCCTATGTTCATTCAGTAATAGACTATAGTATCGATATCTG
>JAQFZX010003685.1:0-11058 GCA_034682405.1 Hydroisotoma schaefferi | reverse complement strand
AATTAAAAAAAAAAATTCAATGGAAATGGGAAGACACCTTTCAGCTTCAATTTGAGACTAATTTCAAAATTGTAAGTGGAAATCTGTAGGAGAAGTAGGCTTTCCAAAAATTTCCGTTCGCCCATAAGAACCGACGTAAGCGTGATTCTCACTTGGCCCCAAACTCGATATTTCGTGACGTCATCCGCGTCATCCAAGAGGATCTTAACACAAATAATGCCGAAATTGTACTCTTTTTTTTAAAAGTTTCAACTAGTTTCCCTGTAATAGTGAGAAACCCCGTACATCCCAAAAGACCCTCACGACTCCTTTCTTCTCACCAACTTTTACGAAACACCTAGCTAGCCTTAGTTGGACTGAAGATACAACTGTAGTATCTTCAGTCCAACTAACCTAGCCTAGCCTAGCCTGCCTGCGTGTGTGTAGCTCTTAAACTATACCCTATTTCCTGTTATAATACCCCGGAGAATTATTAAGGTTTATGTAAAACATTCTTCCACTGCGAGCGAGATAGAGAAGCGGAGGAGGGGTATTAAATAAAACCCGAATTACGGACTACGGTATTGTAATTGTTTGTATAGGATACACGGTAGTTTAATGTTAACTTTTAATTGTGGGACGGTAGGGGAATTAAATCCGGAATTACGGTACATGAGTAGAGAGAGAGAGAGAGATAAAGGGATGGGGGAAAGAGGGAGAGAAAGTCAGTGAAAGTGAAACCTCCATAGATCTCCTTTTTTTTGGTACCTTTTGGGTCAGATTCTTCTACCATGTATTTTGTACATTTACTACTTCCACCCTTCCTCAACTCATTCCACTCTTTTTTAATTATTACAAGGATTAATTAACGGAATATTAATGATTAATTAATTATTACATTATCTGCTCAACGGAAAGTCAGGCGGTGAGTGAAACAATAACAAAAAACAGGCAGATATAACGTAAAAAATGAGGTAGTAATAGTAATATTGGTGGTAATATTATAGATGATATTCCTAATGACATAATACATGTTAAACTAAGCTTGTTTTGGGTGGTATTTTAATTTAGTTGAATTCTTCTATTAAATTACAGGAAATTATTTCTGGAATTGGAACTAGATTGGGTGGGTGGGGGACAGGAATTAGGATTTTAGGCGTAGAGAGATCCTAACCAACCACAAAGGATTTAAAGGTCATGGTCCACCCGCAGTAGGAGGAATATATAGGAGAAAGATTGGCTGGAAAGTGGAGACAAAATTGGGTGGATTTTTAAGGTTTTTTTTGTTGGTAAGGATTGAGTGAGTTAGGAAGGAAGGATATAATTTGTCCTGTAGTTGTAGTAAAAGTAGATATGCATGCTTGCTTATCTGTTTGACCGTGAAGAAGTTAAGTTACATCATTTATGGAATTTAAGTTTTTGGAGCTATTTCTGCTTTCATGGTTGTTTTAAATTTAAATTGACCTTTTAGAGGGATGTCGCTGGTTTAATTTCAATTCAAAAGTATATAGATATGAATGGCTTAGATGAGCAAAATGTTCTAACGTTTAACTGATTTTAATTTGTATTTATGTTTCAGGCTTTGGCTTATGAACAGCGCAACGGCAACACCAACGGCAACACCAACGGCAACACCAACGGCAACACCAACACCTCATCTTGAAGGATTTACTGAAGTTTACACCATTTACGAATAATAAAAGATGGACCATGAAAGAAAAGTTGGTTCGACGAGTGATATTCCACACGACTGCATGGAATCCTACGGTGACTCCCACTATTTTAAAGAATTGCCCGTTCTACCAAGCTTGGATTTATCCAGTTTAAGTATCAGTGGAAACAAAGTTTCAATGGTGTCCGCCAGTAGTGTTCAAAACTCTCCCAGGGTTATGAGAGCTGCAATACCATCCCATGACCGACCTTTTGACAGTAATAAGCTTACGAATACACTCTGGTTTCGCACGGCCTTGGGTCATGGGGCAAGATCTCTGGACCCTAGTTCATGGTCTGAGATTGCTATTCCTGCAGATCTTGACGCTTTCTTTCATCCAGAAAAGTTGGCTTATCCTGTCATTGATTCTCCAAAGTTAGTGCTTTAAACTGGATATGTAATCCCTCATGATGAGTACGTTGTAAAAGATTTTATATTATTCCAGAAAAAGAAGTGTAGATTTTCTACTAGATGCTCCAAGGGTACTTCACAAGTTGGACCATGTCGCTCAAAAATTTGATTGGGATTGTGGTATTGCCTGTGTCGCGATGTGCTTAAATAAGCAACAAAGGCAGCATTTTTATTCAAATATGAAATGGTTTCGAGGTAATCCGGAAACAGGATTTGGAGACAGGTAGTCGCAGCATACATTATTAGTGAACAATTCTAAAATTGAAAATAAAAGAGCTAATTTGTTTATTTTGTTCCAGCACATGGACCGTTGATTTGTGCTACATTCTTGCCTATTACGGTGTAAAACATGAAATGTTCACGATTAGCATGGGTGTCAATCCAGATTTAAAAAATGAGGATTTCTACAAAGGTGCTATTGAAAAGGTATAGAATGAACGGAATAAAGGGTGCTTTAATTAATATGTTTTTAGTTTTGACTGGGATTTGTTTTATATTTTATTTCAGGACAAAAATAGAGTAATGACTTTATTCAAAAGCCCAGAAAAATTTGGATTAAAAGTCTGTCAACGATCGCTGACAATTCACGATATTTTCTACTACCTTGCCACTTCTGGACCCATCATTGTGCTCGTCAATGCCAATCTACTGAATTGCCTATCCTGTCGATGGAATTTTTTGAATGTCTGTCGATATTTTTGTTACGATCAGTATCAAGGCCATTTTATAGTCTTAGTCGGATACAGTGTGGAGAAAAAAGTTGTCTACTATCGAAATCCTGGGTTAAGCGCACGTATGTTTTCCAAATATAGTGGGCATCAATGCTATACTTGCAACTAGATATGAAAAAAAGTTACTTCCCACGTTAATTGATTTTTTAATATTTCCAGGTCTTTGCCAGATATCAGTTTCAGATTTTGAAGAAGCTAGAATGTCCTTTGGTACTGATGAAGATCTCATTGCCATCCGTTTAAAATCTTAACGTAACTTTAGCAAATGTTGAATCGTGAATAATTTTCGCCCAGTCATGAACTTTCGTTCCAAAACAAAACAAGGGACAATTTAATTATGTCGTATATTGTTAGTCATTCAGTAAACGTGTAATTTGTCCGGTGTAACAGAAACGTCGTCAGGTCAATAATACCGTAAATAAATAATACCATCTCCGAAATTATTTGTTCCTGTTACCATGGATATTAATAGATTACTACATTTAATAAGTAATTTTTGACGATACTGTAGAGTAGATTTTGAATATGAAATATGGACAGTTGTCTTAAGTAGTATTTTGATCTCATCAAAACAGAAGCGTTGAGTAGGTGCACCATCAGTTATTTGTATTAGTCAAGTCTGTCGATTCGTTTAATAATAAACTTGGATTAAAGGATAGGTCAAATCACAGGGTCATTTTTATGTTATTGTATTAATTTTAAGAAAGGTTATCATTAGAGATTATTATAAATACGCATGGTCCTACCCTTAATATAGCGTTGTCTTTGTCCGTTCCTCTTCTAAACATGGATTATTTCATTTTACGTCTATCTTTTTACTGTTAATCATGTTGATGCATTAACTCAATGTTAATCTTCTAGTCGTTCGTGTTCCCATCTCTAGTTTTCTGTGTTTTTCGAAGAAAATGAATAAAGAAAAACGAGCGATTTCTAGATTCTGGATATTATGTCATTGAACTAAGCGATAATTTGCCATTCTGTAATGCAATGAACTCCAACTAATTTAAAAAATTTCCGAGTTCCAGGATCATGAAAACAGAAGACGTAAGCGTCTGCTGTTCCCACAGTGACAGTTTTGGCCTTTACTCATGCAAAGTATTCGACAAAATGGTACGTTTTCTAGTCAATATTTGCAGCGAATTTAGAAGTGCATTCTAGACAAATAGGGTGGCCTTTGTTGAATCGTGTGACCTGTCAAAGTAACCTTAGTTGAAAAAGGTTGATAAAGCTGTAATCAATACATACAGTACAGCACTTTTTGTACTTTCGTTTATAAATCTTATATTAAACATTTTGGTTTGCTGTTGTAATCCACTGCGAAGCGAATGACTATAAATTTTATCAAACCTGATTGATTCGATATAATTAATATTCCGCGAGTAGTAGTAGTAGTATTTCGCTAGTCTGGAATGGGTTTGAGTACTTTTATTCAATTTATTGATAAGCATTCGTTTACTTACTAATAACTAAGGTAGTCCAGGTATAAAGCTTCGCGTCATGGGGAAACCGCATAGAGCATCATATCTGTAATTGAGCTTATTTCTGTATTGTATTCAAATGATGATAAAATGAAGTAATCAAACTTGCTACTACGGGATCTTCTAGGTCAAGGCAATTTAAAACCATGACTACTGGCTAGCGCGTAACCAACCACATAATTTACTTTGGTTCCATCCAGAGGTGTACTACGGTAAATACATTTTTTGGCATATTCCAAAACCACAGAAATGTCCTAGTTTTATAATTTTCAGTGACTATTAAAAAATTGGGGTTTAGGTATCATGCCCGTTAGCTAGCTAATGAGATGATATGGTTAGAAGAATTTTGAGCCTGAGTGTAGGTAGGGTAGAATTATTGACTACCTCAGATCATTAATTCGATCGACAGACGGTATGGCAAAGACTATAAGGCAAACGCGATGTGCAATTTGGCAAAGACACTTTGACAGATAAATGCGGATTTTAGCAGAAGCAAACATAATTTTAGTAAACTTAAAATTTCAGATTTATTGTAAACAAAACAAGTTTTTTAATTACATTATGCTGACCGGATCAATTGTATCAATTATTTACGACCAAGAGTGTGATATACAATTTTATCGAACATTTTTTGATGCAAAAAATTAGGTCTACGTTTATTTTTTATAAACAAGGATACATTTATAACTTTTCTTATACTTTTTTCTATGCAGAGTGGCAACTGACTCTTTTCTAATTTGAAGTTTTTAACATTATTTTGTACTTGCTAAATGCAAAAGATACAGCGCCATAGTGGAGGATGAGTCGTTTTGCTACACATTTGAAAACGCGAACGCCATCCCTCTGTGTTAGTTGTACAGTTATTAATGATTATCAGGAATAAGATGCAGATTGGATTTGAAATCAAGTATGCATATTTACCAACATGCATCTGTAAATCTCTTGAAGCCTTATTTTTTGGTTTTGCCATATTGCTCTTGATATTTGCCAATTTTATTTTGCCAAAATGTCTTGGCCAGAAAACCCATTTTTGAAATATTGTTCTGCTAAACTGTCTTCGCCAAAACGTCTACTCGATTTGCCAATATGTCTTTGCCAAACCGTCTGCGCACCATTAATTCACCCAGTAGAGGTACATTACTCTTATCACAAAACCCATAAGAAGTGCATTGTTTTTATGTCTTAGAGGAATTTTCCTTAGTTAACTATATGCTTTACAATCCCTAAAAATATGCATCAAATACCTAGAGAAAATCATATTATTCAAACGTCATCGAATCAGCTTAGGGATGTTATAAATGTGCTCGGGCTCGATGAAAATTTGGATATCTGTAGAATCAACTCGTCTTTAGCATACAAGTACAGGTACAACTAAAGGTAACCTATCCAATCTTAGCTTTAGAATCTAGGATAGTTTACTTTAATCTCACAAGCTAAATTCACATATTAATATACTTCCGGTAGCATTCATCTTCACGACAAACACAAACCGCGCACGCATAGTACTTTAATCTTATGCCATTTGATACGAAAGTTTTGATGGAAACTGATGACAGCAGCTCGTCAGGAGCAAAACCTTTATCAGAGAATCCAATAAAATTGTGAGAATAATCTTTCTTGGGAAAGCAAAGCAAACTTCCAACTTAGTAAAGCCTTTCCCTACAACTCTCATTGTTGTAATAGGCTAAAAACAACGGCTATCGAATCAAACAGACGTCTCATGCAATAATAGCCATAATAAAGCTCCTCCCGAAGATTAAAAACGAGCATGTCTTATTATTACCAACCCCATGTCTTGATAAGATGATCAAAAATCTAGCTCAGAGGATTCTCAAAGATGAAAAGAGTGAAATCATGTAGACTTTCACGGGAAGTTGAAAGCTCCTATCCTAGCTAAACTTTTACATAGTCCTCATTCCTCAATCTACTTTATTTGTCGTTAAAGTTTTGTCTGCCTGCTTTATACCAGTTTTGTTTGACTATATATACTCGTTTCGTATTCGTTATCCTCGCCGTCACGCACATGCAGAGCTTGGTATCTTGCTCGATAATGATAGAAAAAATGTTAGAAAAACTCCTATTTATCATAAAGTCTTTAGACAGATTACTCCATTAAACAATGATACTTTTCACTGATAAATATGGATAGAATTCCCGAGTATATAAGTAGCCAAAGCATAATGTACTGTACCTAATGTAGACCTATAACCGAGGCACAGAATAGAACAGGGTCATTTCCGTCCGTTTCAACATTCGTTTAGCCATAACGCTTTCATTTCATATCCAGCCAGTGCATTACAATAAATGGATAGCCGCAATAGAGCAACTATGTTATTATTGCTGTACTTTCCGTATGAGAACCTGTGGCTGTTAAAACGGATGTCAACTTTTTCCTTAGTGCATTTTTACATTATAGTTTATGTTCATCCGACAGTGTTAGTTTTAAGAAACATTTCCAAGCTTCAAAAGATCATTAGTTAATCAGCTTTATTTGTTACTTAACCTTCGAATTAGAACGCACATTTGAGTCACTAAGAAAAACTAACTTTCGCAGAAAAGTAGTCTATGTAAACGTTAGAGAATCTGTCGTATTTACGCTAGTCTGACTTTGAAAGTGAATTTTACGGAATAATTTAAGCAATTTCTAGCTGCTTGTAAACTTGCTTTTAATGAGATTCTGATTCTGATATAGCAGAGAGGATTAACCTAAAACGGTACGGTTTCAAATACGTACATTACGTAATTACGGTATATCAACATTCACCTAATATTATTTTAAAGGTACGCATTGACCTAATAATCCACATAAATTACTTAAATGTATAAAGATTTATGTCACAGTAATTAATACCAATTTAATATCATAATAAGTACTATAACGGTGGGGATACATTAGCATCTCTCATTAATGCATCAATTGCAGTGAAAATTCATGGCCTTTTCATATATTTTTTAACCACTACTATCCCCAAATACGGTCAACGGTCAAGCAGAGCATTGGTAAAAGGTTAACAACAAAACTGGCTGAGTTGACCCCAACCCATACGCGACCTATTGTAGCATGCACTTGTACTTAAAAGAATTGGCATATGATTTATGTTCGCTCACGCTCTATTGGTTCGAAAGGCTGAAAGTAGGTTCAATATTAATAGAGACAATAGACAAACATCAACACTCTTAAAGCTGCTATTCCTTTCATTACCAGAACGACATAGGGAGCGGACAACATTCAAGCAGCAACTAGCAGTGGAGAAACCGCTACTAAGATTAAAAAGTGTGCACATCATCTATCGTAATATTCTCTACGAGACAGAACTGCCATTTTAAGTTTACCGTACTACTCGCTTCATAAGCGACAACTCGCATCCAACACCAACACTTTAAAAGTGGCCCTAAATAAGCCAAATGACAGCACTCGACTACAACTCACCTTAGACAAAGAAAGATACTTTGTACATGACAATTCACAACTACAAACGACGAAAGTATCAGTAGAAAGTTAGCTTTCGTGGGGTTGCTTGGTTTTAGAACTGAGTTTCACTTTTTCCAGCTCGAACTCGAACCCACTACGACCGACCCACCAACAACACAGAGCTCTATATGGGTTTGGATAATGTTGTTCAGCATTGGGCACGGAGATTTCCGCAACTCACAACAAAAACGACCTGTCTACTCTCCCAAGATTCAGATCACTAGCAGCTTCACATCGGGTCAGCGTTCCTGGGCCACACCACCCAGAGACCTTTTCACGAACCCTGCTTTAAAAGTCATACATAACTAAACACACTGCCATTCCCATGGTACTTTCAAACTTTCACCGAAGAATCTAGGACAAGGAAATTTGCTGAGTTGCCTCACGCGTCCATTAGACAGAATGCTTTCTTATCCTATTAAGGATAATTGTCTTGAGCTAGTCTGTATATTAACTTAAATAGTACCAAACCTACTGGCATTATAAAGAGACCAGTAGGGTTTTAAAGTTACTGAAACAAAAGGGGACATAGGATTGATGGGAGAGAAACTTTATACTTTGAAGAAAGAGTGAAAGAATATTCGCACATGGCCATGAGCAGTAATCATAGTAATCAGTGACTGAGCTGATCAAGCTGAAAAGTCAAGTCCAACAGGTGAAGTAAGCAGAAGTGATACAATTTATTGGAAGACGGAATCCATTGGAATTTCTACTGGTTGTTGAACGGAGCGTCAAATTAACCTGGCCAAATGGAGGTGATGCTGAATATCAATAATGGGAAACGATTACACCGATAATTCAATGTAACAACGACTTTGTCTCATCTCAGGTTTGACTAACTTCCTTTTGCCACACACTTTTCTTGCATTCTTAGTGTAAATCCGACGTCTACGACATGACAGTACTCCGTATGAAACAGACAGTGGTCCTTCGACAGGATGGTCCGAGATACTTTAAATACTTATTAATTCTCGTTGAAACATTCTATAGCCATTATCAGATCTTTATTGAATTGTATAAGGACTGATGATGATGCATGCATTATATTCTTATTTTGTTGTTTCATCTTCTTGGGCAGCAGCTAAAGTACCGCATATACTCGAATACACGTCGGGGCCACTATTCAATTTTTGACTTTTTTGAGGGGGCCACTATTCGAGAGGGGCTACTAATCGGGAGGGGCTACTAATATTTTAATTTAAAAAAAGCATCCCTTACTTTGAAAAAGCATTACGCATTAATTACTTTATTTCATTCTTGAATATCAAAATACAGAAACAAATATAATATTCAGTCAGCAGAACTATTGCTATCGTCATCGTCCTCATCTTCTGAGGTTCCACTTTCCAAACTGCTATAGTCGTCAATTACAACTTCATTTTGCTCAAGTTCATCGGTATCTTCACAAACTGATATTTGAAGTAATGACTGGTCCGTTTGATAAGCAAATGCACGCGATAAGCAAATAAATCAGTCGTTCTCTGTTGTAAAAGGCGTTTTATTTACTGCATGGTTTAACGTGTCTTAAACGCTTTTGTATAAAAGCGACTCAATGCCCCAGGGTTACTATTTGAGAGGGGCTACTATTCGAGAGGGGCCACTAATAAACAGTTTCGAACTTCAGAGGGGGGCCACTATTCGCGGGAGGCCTCTATTCGAGTATATACGGTAAGGCTAATTCAGCAGTGCAGTGGGGTGAAACAGCGTAAAAACAAATACGATTGTAATGTATTCATCACCATTAACACTTTTCAGTTCAATAGAGACATGATGACTGGTAGAGAATAATTCAACAAAGATTAGCATTGTATAAAGTATGTCGGATCAATCATCCTGTCAAAGTGTCGAGGATCATAGGGTCGGGGACCGTCTTATCCCTTAAATCCAACCTTTGAACAAAAGGTCACACTTGTGGCACATAGTAAAACCAATGCTTCCATGCTCTCGACAGGTAGAGTCAAAATGTGAGTAGTCTGCAATTGTCCATGGTATAAATAATTGACGAGTTAGAATCATAAAAGATAACTGAAGGAAGGCTGGCTGGGTTGGTTATGGAATCGTAAGTAGTATGACACGTGAACAAAAGTCGTCGTGTTAGCTGGTGTTGACCATAACACTTACTGGCATTGAACAGCAGAACGGTGGACATTCTTCCTAAATTAATAAAGAGTTTTCGAGTTCCTGCTGCTAATAAAGGCTGAGTAGTAGCTAGACGGATATTATAAATGATACGTCAACCAGACACAGACATGTAACTGTCCCGATGCTAATGTGCATTTCTGCTTCTCATTTATTCCACACACAAATCATATTTTATCCAGACTACTACAGCTAAGCAACTTTCATAAGCCTTTCTTGTCCCCATGAAGTGCTGCAGGATGGATTTTCAAGCTGACATGCCTTCATTACCTTGATTGGTGCATGAGGGCGGAAACTGGTCGCAGGGAGCAACAGCAAAGTATGCTTCCGACTTTTCCTACTTCGAATCGAATAGTGTAATCCTTAGACATATGCATAAATAAGAAAAATCACTATTAAATTGGGTTACTGCCATTGCTACGGAGTCTTTTCATCTGATAGAAAATCTAGTCTACATTTTCCCTACACAGAAAAGAAAGTAAACTTTTGGGACGCTGATAGTTTATCTTTGAATAACGGCATTTCTCAAATAATCGCCCGTTCCAAACACTAGCCAATTTAATTATGTATTAAAATTGACACAGAAACCTCACAAAATTTAATAATAGCCCTGGTTGTGAATTGGGATACACGGTATGCTTATGCATCAGGCCAGCTCAAGTTGCTAACTATTACAAAAAAATTAACATTTATTCCGACGTACTCGTCTATCAACAGCATTTACCAGTAATGGAATTTCCGCTAGCTGATACCAACACGAAAGCAACAGAGCAACCAAAGTGCCGGGTGTCCCACGAACGGCTTTCCCCGTTTGGTTCTTCCGATCTCCATAAATTCAAATTCTTTCTCGATTTTGATTACTTTTTAAACCTGTATAAGCTAAGAAACTTTTACGATAACGTGTGGGTTACCAAAGCTAATTTCTGAAAATTGTAAAATGTTCCCTCTTGCCAAACAAATTATTGACTCATCGCTCCAGAAAACAGCTTGATGGAAGTTCTCAATGGTTGCAATTTATCGACTTGGATAAGCAAACAGATTTGGAAATGTTATGCGGAGCAAAGTACCGTATTTCCCGATTTAATTCCCCTGGGGAATTATTTTTTCAAACTCCGATTTGCCATGGGGAATTAAACC
>JAQFZX010003684.1:0-11072 GCA_034682405.1 Hydroisotoma schaefferi | reverse complement strand
GACGGACGGACAGACGGACAGACGGACAGAGTGAAAGTTCATTCACATAAAAGGCATTTACATGCCTTTAATAATGGCGAGGTTCCCTCGATATACGGAGGACGATTAAATCATTTCATCTTAAAGTCAACACAAGCTGGTCCCTTCTTTTCATTCATTACTTCTTTTTTTTATATGCAAATATCATCATTATTCTAGCATCTGGTTCCATTCAAAACTTAATTAATCGGAATTAAAGAAGTGTGCAAGTTTTATTGGCCGTTTGAAGATAGTTGACTCCGAGCAGAAAAACACTTTTCTACAGCGTCTAAATTTTTCGAAATGGAAAGTTCGAATTCTTCCAGTACCAATTTTTTATTTCGACCATAATAATTTCGAACTGAGGATTTTTTTCGAACTGAGCAAAAATCAAAGTTATGGCGTATTCGAATTGAAAAAACCTTAAATTAGACGAATCAGGAATATTTAATGGCAGGAAAAGATAATGGCGAAGGTGTTAAAATGAAATGGTAAGTGCCTTCTTGAAATCCATTCCTACTACTAAAGCCAGGCATATTTGCATATATAACTTGAAGCAGAGATGAAATAATAAATAGGGATCTTTTGTGTGGTAATTACTCTGTTTTACTACATCTCTCTGAATTTAATTTAACGACGAGAGTGTTGTGCTGATGCAGTGATCCTTGAAATAAGCTCCTACATGCAGGAGTAGATTTCAAACCCTCAAAATAATCATTCCTTTCTAGTCTCGTAAATATTTTTATTACACTTTACTCGAGAAAGGACAGCCCATGTTGAGTTCTTGAGAAATATACACGTAGTTAGAGTACATTATAGAGGTTATTAAAGGAGTTTTGAAGGAGTATCAAGGGACCGAGTTTTAAGTGTTTATCAAATTAATTAAAAGAAAAAACCCTCTAGAAATCCGTGAAAAGTAAACCCTAACGAACGCTCCGTTTTCTTTATGAGGTTTAGAATAAATGGGAAGGTTTTGGGTTCATTCTCAACCCAAAAATAAAGGAACACCATGGGGTTAAATTACCATAACTGTGGCTGTTGGTTTCATCTCCACGACCCTGGGCTCTGCTCTAGAAAGGTTTGACTCCAAATAACCCAGTTAAACCCTAAAACCCCCAGCCCAGTTAAACCCTAAAAACCCCAACCCAGTTAATTCCTAAAAACATCAACCCAGTTAATTCCTAAAAACATCAACCCAGTTAATTCCTAAAAAACCCAGCCCCGTTAAACCCTAAATACCCCAGCCCAGTTAAACCCTAAAAACCCCAACCCAGTTAATTCCTAAAAACAACAACCCAGTTAATTCCTAAAAAACCCAGCCCCGTTAAACCCTAAAACCCCAGTCCAGTTAAACCCTAAAAACCCCAGCCCGGTTAGACCCTAAAAACCCCAGCCCAGTTAAATCTTAAAAACCCCTTAAACCGAAAGGACTTTCTTGTACATAACCCTGGACAGCTGAATAATATTTTATATGAAAAAGTAAGTTCCGTTGAATTGAGATGGATGGATGATGAGATTGGCTGATTAGTATAAGATGATAATTCAGTTTTAGTCTAGTTTATTATAAAGAAGAGGGTTCCGCTCGCTTGGTTGTTGACACTCAACAACTCATCCCATGAAAAATATCATCAGTCTATAATCTCTTTTAAACTTTAATATATATATTAATGCCTACTAGGTAGCTTCCCATACAGACCCCATATACCGTAACATTTTTAATAGAATCCACATTCAGAGCTGAAGAGACCCAACTGTATTAAAAGTTTTACGGTGGTTGGTTTGCCGAGATGAATCTACATAAAAATGGTGTTTTTGTCTCTCTCTCTGCGAAGAATCCTTTAGTTTAAGGATTTGCTACCTAACCAAACCACGAGTAACCCAAACCCTCAGTATTTCTACCTTTGTTGTCTACCTTCCTTTATCCTACGACGTGTTCATTTTGTTTGTATGTTCATCAGTCTCCTTTTTACCTTGAATCACCTCGTCATCGTTCAACGTGTAGTATTCGGTTACGCAGAACGAGGGAAATAAAGGTGCTAACCTAGGACAAACGTTGCAGTATTTTTAAAATACGGTTGGATTTGTAACATTTTATTATGAGTATTTCATAAAATGCTTTGGGGAAGTTTGGACTTTAGAAACGGGTCTGTATCATCTGTCGTTTATTGCATGTCTAACCATTTTTCATAGTGTATCACCCCCGTCTCTGTAATATATTTTGCAGTGTACACTGTTTTGGAATGTATCTTCCGTCCTGATATCAATTGTCGCAGTGTACCACCCGTCGTCCCTGTACTGTATTTTACAGTGTATCTCTAATATATTTCGCAGTGTATCACCCGTCCCTGTATCATTTTTCGGAGTATATTACCCAATTCTCTGCATCGTTTTGTAATGTATCGCCCGTCTTCAAACCAATTTTCGCACTGTATTACATGTCGCTGTATGAATTGTCGTATTATTTCACAGGTCTCTGTATCCTATCCTATTAATTCCCGTGTATTTAAAAAGTTCGTTCCATAATTCCTACCAACCACCAGAAACAGTTCCACTGTTAGTCTGCCTGTAAGTGTAACTGTGTTGATGATGATTAGCTCCTCTCTAAGAGTGAGTGGCAATGCTTTGGTTGCTTGATGAGTATCGAGTATATTTGCATGACCATTTCATTTTATTTACTGTATTGCTGGCTGGTTTATAAAGTTGTCGTTTGTTCGTTCGTAGGTTGATGCAACAAACATGACTAAACGTGCTTATTTCATAGACAAGTTAGGATAGGAAATATCAGTTGACTTTCTGTGGTGGACTAGTTAACTTCTCTCCATCCCTACACTTTTTTTTAACCAGAGTCTCAGTTTATTTTATGTCTCTACGTCTCCACGACAATCACAGCTAACAAATACGTAGCGTATCCCAATAAAAATACACAAGTTTATGTGGTTTTTCAAGGTAGAAAAACAGTCAGAAGGGGCTTATCGGAGGTGGGCCTTTGAATGTGGGGATAAGTTTATTTGCAAAAAAGTGTTATCCAGGTAGACAATAAGGGAATTAAGGTTTGGATGGATGGGAACCACCACCTTCCCCTGTGGGATTTTATGGTGAGATAATTAAAACTCAATTATCCAACATTTTTTTACCCAAGTATGCTACTTTTTAGTGGAATAAATGCACTTCTCAGGAGTCGTTATTCCTGTTAGCTTCGTGTGCTAATGCATTTCGCATAAAGTGTCGAAAAGTGTTAGCTTTAGCTCAGTTGCTTGTCAGCCTTTGTCTGGATAAATTATGCGGGATGAATAGAATCATTTTTGGAAGTGTAAGAGCTAGAACCTAGCTACCGTTTCTGTATCGTTTGTCGCAGTGTATCATCATCCGTTTCTGTATCGTATTTGTATGTACAGGGTGCTACTGATACTGCAAGTTTGCATAAAGTTTGCATAAAAGTTCAAAACTTCGGACAGGAATTGTTTGTAGATGTGCGGAAGAGATTTAAAGGTGGATAAAGAGTTAAAATAGAGTGATGGTCATGACCAAAAATCTGTATAGTTAGTTTAATCCCAGTGAATATTGCACATTTGCAGATTTTGGTGAGACGACTGAAGATGACGGAAGTGTAAATAATATCCTGGACGCATTAGGTCATCAGCGAACCTCCTCCTTGGCTGGGCTAAGTGGTGGGGGTATTTCCCTCCTGTTGGACCAAGGTCAAAAGGTTAATAAGGGTCGGGAAGGTCAGGGTCAGGAAGCTAGACTACTTGACGAAGTTGTGGATGATGAGGAGGTGATGATACGAGAGTTGTCGCTGCTGTCATCTCCCTCAAGTGCTAATAAACGAAGCCCTCTTGTGGGTGTGGTTGGGATGGATGACCGCGACAGTTCTGGACTCGGAAGTGCCCACTCGTCAGCTGCATCTCCTACCAATTCATCACTTCCTGGGGGAAATGCAAACTGTGAGCAGAATGAGGAGTATGAGCACGTCTATTGTCAACTGGATCCTTATTTCGTAAGTTATTTTTATTCAATACAGTTTCGTAAAGGTCTGCAGTGCATAGTGCAAAATAAGATTATACCGGGATTTATTGTGATATCGGGATTTGTGGGATTTACTGGGATTAAGTTATAAAATGTGTGCATATTGTTTACATCAAAAGGGATTCTGCCCACAAATCAGACATGCATTTGTATAATCCCGAATCACGTGAATAAATCCCCGTGATAATTGCATCGAAAACCACCCCATAAAGCCATTACGTATTTTGAATTCCTCAGTTTAAAAACTAAAGTATTGGAATATTTAAACTGTAGGCTGCCATGATAGTATAAAAATAGTATAGAATAAGGTGCAGTTTGCGGTATTGTGGGTTAACCCAACTAATTATAATCTTCCGTAATTAAACCATGCATTTCCTCTCTACGTAACCGTATTATGGATGTGTAGTTGTTGGGATTCTGGTAAAGTGTAAACCACCACCACCACCACCACCACCACTATTGTACTACTACCACTATGCTACAACTACTACTACTAAAACCACAGACTGTGTAATGTGAACTAGACTTTGTTGTTAATTAGGCAATTACTCAGGAATGCAAACTCTCCAAGTATTGACAGTTATCTGGGGAAATATTGTAAAGTCAGTTTTTATGTAAACGAAAAGCATTCTTACAGAGCTTACGACATTCAAAGAATGTTTGCAGTTCATTGGCGAAACCACTGGGGGTACGAGGGTACATTTGTACCCCCTCCAATTCCCGATAGGCCCTATCCTGTCCATGTTAAGCAGGCCCGGTTAGCCCCGCTTAGCCACACCCCTTCATTCATATCCTTTAACGCTATATGTACCCCCTCGTAGTTGCGTCTATGTTGCAGTTTCAATGGGTTTCAGAGGGTTAGTTGAATAAAATGACTACCGCTTGACGCTGAAGTTAAAACCCCCATAAATTTTACCAGTTAAGGGTAGTTTTAAACAGATTAGGTAGGAAGGAAGGTGATTACGTTACTCATCATAATAATTAACTCACAATCTTAGTTTTATTAATTGACCCAGTTGCTTTCAGAAGGAGAGACAATGGGTCATAAAAACCTTAAAGTTGTAGTAATAATGTGAAGGGATGGGAGTTTATAAAATACGCATTAGACTACATACTGCCTTGCATAATGCATAAACTAAACCCAGTAATATTTTAACTTTGGATTTTGCATGAGAGAGAGATTACTATTTGGAGCAATAGACATAGCAGAGAACTACGACACGGTCCTAATGAGCTTATTTATATTTTAACTAATCTTATTAATATTTATAAAACAGTTTTAATTGCGGCTGGGCTAGTTATTTAAGGTTAGGAATAATTAGGTTTAGCAGTCTTGCTGGGGAGTCCCTTGCTGGCGTGGGAAATTGACATTGGAGACCTGGAAGACTTACCCAAAATTAAAATACGTTTCCCTAAGGTTGGTTCAGTTTAGTTTAAGTATAAAAAAGCTGAGATTTAGTTTCGCGTGTCAGCATCATCATCATCCCTTCATCCTTGGGGAGAGAGTCCCTTCTAAACACTTGTTCTTCCACACACTACACTCTTAGTATTTAGGATAAAAAACGTTCAAGGGTCCGTTGGTAGTTTTTGTTGGAACTTTTACTGAATGGAAACCTACACTTAGTTTAGATAAATCGGGCTTGAAATACTGCATAGGCTATGTTGTAGTAGTAGTAGTAGTAGTAGTAGATGTAGTAGTAGTAGTAGTAGTAGTAGTAGATGTAGTAGTAGTAGTAGTAGTAGTAGATGTAGTAGTAGTAGTAGTATAATAGTAGTAGTAGTAGTATAGTAGTAGTAGTAGTTGTTGTAGTTGTAGTAGTAGTAGTATAGTAGTAGTAGTAGTTGTTGTAGTTGTAGTAGTAGTAGTATAGTAGTAGTAGTAGTAGTAGTAGTATAATAGTAGTAGTAGATGTAGTTAGTTGAACAGTAGAAGTGGTGGTAGTGGAGGTTAGAAATCTCCAAGACGTTTTTGTCCCATCTTCTTGGAGGGAGGCTGATATTTTGTTCCTTTCTTCAAGACGTTTCAGCTTCTGGATGAACAATCCCTCTCAATTTTTCCTAACCAAAGGGTCCCTTCTTCCATTCGGGTTTATTGGGGATTGAAAAAACCTGCTTAATTTAAAGGTTTCTTTGACATAAAAATAGGGGTTATAGGTAGCTCTTCATCTTTACAGCTCTTTGTAGGTTGATTCCCTGATTTGTGGAGTGTCGGGCTAGTTTATCAACTGAAATAATTGTGGTGAGGGTGAGGGGCCTTGAGAAATCGTTTTAAACTGAAGCTCCCTTCAATCTTTCAACTCTCATTATCCTTTCTTGGAATAAGTTCTAAAGACCAGTTTCCATCCATCCCTCTCTCTCTCTCCTATTACAAATCTTACATAACTTCTTTATTCTTCTGTATAAAGATGATATTTTAACCCTACTACTGGGACTTTTAGGGTAAACCGAAATGGTGTTGAGGAATGTTAACCGAGTTACGCTCCAATGCCCAATCCACTCTAATCTATATCTACTACATCTACTTTATTTATACACGAAAACTAATTATAATAACTCACTCCCCGACCTAATTTCACCTACTTTAGTTCATATCATTTATAATACAAACTGCTATAATGCTTCCGTACAAGTCTCTAATGCGTGAATCAAAGCTTTTTAAAAAAAAGTAAAAAAAAAGTAGAATCTGGCCACCTTATTGTATGGAATTGGGACCGGTATTATAAAATCCTAAATTGTACGTACAATTAAAAATGGCTTAAGAAGATTGTTAACGTGTTGGTTAGTGATGCCCCGTGTAGCGAATTTGGACACGGTGCCGTATACCGTTTTCAAGTCGAAATTTGTGGCCGTATACCGTGTACACTGCCGATTACACGGGCTAAAAACACGGCCATATTTTAAGGTCGAGTACTCGTTTCACGGCTTATAAAATACAGAAACTGGCTGGATATAAATAAAAACGATGTCAGGCCTCGTTTTTTTAATGAAAAAACCTTAAATATGCCTCCTTTTTACGAAAAACCACTATAAGGCCCCGTTTTTTAAATGAAAAAACCAAAAAAAGTCCTCATTTTTACGAAAAACCACTATCAGGCCTCGTTTTTTATTGATAAAACGCATAAATATGCCTCCTTTTTACGAAAAACCACTAGAAGGCCTCGTTTTTTAATGAAAAAACCCATAAATATGTAAAAACGAGAACACTGCCGTATATGTCAAATTACACGCCGTGTTCGAGTACACGGTGAAATCCTAAAATATGGCCGATTCGGCCGGATACCGTGTTGCAGCCGGTTACACGGGGCATCACTAGTGTTGGTCAACTGCTTCTGAGTTTTTGATAAGACCCAACCATCCTTTTTAAACCCAATCTTTTTACAAATCCAATCTTTCGCAAAGTCTAGGAATGCTTTTGGTTGCCTTTTTTAGTTATAATGCATAGTTTTATTGGTAGGAGGATTTATGTAAGGATGATGGGGGTGGTTGTTGTTTATTCACTCAGTTTGGTAAGGATTTGTCACATTCTTGTGTCATATTTGGCTGGCTAAACCTGTTGTAATTTCTACTCCATGTATGTCTGTCTAGTGTCTATCTTTATAATAATAAAACAGGGTTTGGAAGGGGATTATGAGGTGGACAGGTTACTTATTCAGGATCAGAGAATCCTTATCAAAACTCCCATATTTGTTTTTATCCATCAATAAATATTTACTTTACTGAGTCCATTCAAAATGTTCATTGAGAAAAGTGAGGGTTATTGGGTTGAGACTATCCGTGTCAATAATCCTTGTTTTATGACCTTTTGACATAGGAGTCTGTGAGAAAGGCTGGTAAAAATAAAAAGCCCAACTAACAGACATAGTTCCGCTTGGATAAAAGAAACTGAATGAAAATAGTTAAAACTGGGTGGTAAATGGATCCGAGTATTAAATGTCAAGAGAGTGACATAATTGGTAAATTGATGCTGATGCAGAGTTGAGCTTTATTTAATGTTTTAATGGTTGCTAAATAGTTAAACGTGAAGAAGGGTTAGATTTCTGCATGCTCGGCAGCCCGTCACTCCGTCACCATCCGACCGACTAGACATCCTCATCTAGATTACTATTATAATTTGATACTTTTATTGATGGACACGAGGAGGTAGTTTATACTCTCGAGTTTCATCAGGAAAATATCCTGATACGGACAATAAAGTTCTCAGTTTCTGAGCTGAAATGAGAGCAGAGGATCAACTCTGATTGACCTTTTGGAATGACACACACGGAGGAATTCCAGGGAGATTGATGCTAATAAATTAATCGGATTAATAGGAATTATAAATAGTTGTTGGGCAAGGTCAAAGCTTCATAATAAATATAGACCTATTGACTTGTATTTATCCAAGTAATTTATAGGATTTCTATCATTCCGTACGTATTTTAGACGAATTAAAAATCCCGAGTTTACTAATACATTTTGTTGTTTTGTCAGCTCAACTACTGAATTTAACCAGCCTATCATAATGAATAGCACTTTTAACAGTAATTGACTGACGATGAGGATTATACTACTGGTAGTTTGTACTTGTAATGATATATTGTACGTAACGTTTGTAGGATAAAGTGGCAGATGTTTAGCTCCACATAAAAATAATGTAATACAATAATTATTGGGTCTCCTATAATCATAGTTAGTAACGGCTGCAGTAGTTAGTGAGTTGGACAGAATAGGGATTTTTATGAGATTGTTGACATGTTTTTAAACTCGACAGCCCAGATAACCCAAACTATCACCACCACCAGGTTTTTTTTATAGCAAAACCTCCAAACGTCAGTCATAGGATGTCAGCCAAACTGGGAGGATTTAGTTGGTCTGGATCAGTCAAACAGTTAACTTTAATTTACTTAATCCTTGTAGAGATCTATAACCAAAACCCAACCACTCTACCTCTAGTTTTAACTTGCCAATTTTTTGTCAAGTTTATTTTTCTACAGAAGTTTGCTAAAATGCGGAACAACGGGGTTTAACCGTTTTTGTTTAAAGCTTCCGTATGGACAATAAGTGACGTTGCCACGTGTGTTTACATTTATTATAAAACGTGCGGATTTATTGAGATTATTATGGGAAACTGGGTTAGAAACCCTACACCTTTTTGGAAATATACTAAGCTTTACATGAAAAATTTGCATAAAAGTTGGTAGAAGCTGGACAAGAAAGCAAGGGGGTTCTATGGTCGGGACTATAAAGTTTCCGGTTTATTATGCAATAATAGCTGGGATGATAAGGACAAGATAAGGACTGTGAATGAATCCCTATAAAAAGGGAGGAAATGGTCTCTAAAGTGGATAAGATTGAGACTTCCTCCTATCCGCAAATATTTTTAATTCATTCTCAGCCTCATGTTAAAAGCTGGATTTACAGAGTTTAAAATATTGTAAGTATGGAAGGGAGGATTTATCTCAACACTTTTCTTGACAAACTGGATGGATTTAGTGGATTGGAGTGAGTGGGGGTTATTTCCGTCCCAGTTTAGTTTACATTCCGTTGGATTCCTACAACTTTAAAGTTTACTTACATCCAAAACTAAAAGTTCCTCTTGCTTCTTCAACTTCATCTTCTTGGAGAAAAAAGGTTGTTAAGATTCCTGATAAAAAGTCTCATCATCTTTAAACTCCTCAACACTTTTTACAACTCCGTTTCTCTCCCTACAAAGGTTTATAATCATGGAGTTTTTGACCCGACTGCTATTCCTTTAGTTTATCATTCAAGGTCGGAAGGGAATGTTATATTATTCACTTTAAACTTTAGCTATTTGCTACAGAGTTAGAATAATATTTTTAAAAGAGTAAGAATCAATTTAAAAGTTGCAGAAGCGTTTAAAAGTGAGACTACCTACTCCGTTACGAATTGTTCAAAAGGGTGGAATCAAAGTGCATGAAATTAGCATCTCTAGTATACTTTTTTTTATAGAGTAACGCAAAATTGAGTCAAAGATTTGAAGAGGGGAGTACCAGGGGGTGCAAATAGCATTGAAGGATAGGAAGGGGTTAGGCTAAGCGGGGCCTGCTTAACATGTGAAGAATACAGGGGGTACAAATGTACCCTCGTACCCCCAATAGTTGCGACAATTGTTGTTAGTTTTGCCGTACCGTGTTGGACAGATGAGAGGAAATGTTAATCTTGAGAGCGAGAGACGTTTATTTCTCACCGATTAGTTCCAGAGTGTTAAAAAGTTGGAGAATGAGAATATGTTGGGTGATTTATTGTCCACTCAAACTGATCTCCATTATCTAGTCCAAAATATCGGACATTTCCCGTCTTTATAAATGCCAGCTTTTTTAGGGGAAAAGTGTTGGATTTTGTGGAGGGAGGGATGTGTGTAGAAATTAGGGACACACTCTCTAAAAATCAATTCTTATTCCACTTTAATGTTTTGCTAAAACTAACCAACTTTAATAGGGATAATTTTTAAGGGAAGTGTGAAGAAAGAGAGGTAGAGATCCGTAGCAGCCAACTGTGACATTCTCATCAATCCATGTCCAAAAACCCCACAGGGTTTAAGCTAAGCTTACCACTTTTAGGCTCATTCATGCTCTTTACTTCTTTTTGTGATGGGGAAATGATAAATACTTTAGAAACTATTATTAGTTAAAGTAAACAGCAACTGGGATTTGAAGTTTAAATGTTTAAGTTGTTGGTTTTGCCAACTTTGGTTGGAAAAAGTAACGTTATTTTATTAATAAATAATCCGTGCTTATAAAACTGTATTAAATCCCATGGATTATTGAACGGCCCCTTGAATATTGTAGATACTGAATTGGAATAGCACGCCAGTTATAAACGCCTGTCTGATTTAAAGTTAAACTCATAAAGAACCTTGAACAAAGTTAGGAACTTTAGTTGCGTGCAAAATTACATCCACCTCCAACCTCCATTACCAATTCGGCAATTCCCCTACTTATCTTCACCATCTGTTCGGTCTTAGAAAAGGTTCTTGGGAAAAACGATGACATTGGGGATTAGGCTTCATTACACATGCATATGCTAAT